>NQII01006703.1:0-112723 GCA_002778355.1 Clitarchus hookeri
CTGTGGCAACGAAGCAAGTGCTGTGTCCACTTAAGTACAGCACGCAGCGTAAAACGTATTGTTTGCAACACCTCACAATGTGAAATAAAAGAGGGCCTAAAAGGGTAAAGGGGAACAGAGCTGTTGCATTTCCTGACGTGGAAATGGTCCTGTAAAATGGATCAAACAAACGCTCGGTAAAAACATTTCCGTAGATGGACCATTGTTGAAAAGAAAAGCTTAAGATTTCGCCACAAAACTGGGAGTACAGAATTTTGCAACTAGCAATTGCTAGTCAGAGGGTGTGACCCTTTCATGCCCATTGCAGAAAATCGTCAACATTTCGCACTGGAAGAGTATATTTGACCAAGGCTCAGTGCCCAATGACCTTCCCTGTGTTTACCTGATTCCTAAACCATGTTACTGCTCTACGTTATGACTGGTCCATATCACTGATCACTAAGTAGAGAGACCACAGCTTATTGGCTACGGTAAAGAAACGAATTCTTTGCGAGCTCAAGGGGCAGCGGTGGCGTAGTGGCCAGGGCGCTCGCCTCCCACTACGGCGATCCGGGTTCACTCCCAGATTTTCGCATGTGGGAATCGTGCTGGACGATGCCGCTTTGCCGGCGGGTTTTCTCGGGGTACTCCCGTTTCCCCCGCCCTGGCATTCCAGCGCCACTCCATTCAAGTGTCTCATTTCTGTCATGCCCGGGGATCACGGTCACCTACAGGTCCCAGCTGGAAAGACCGTCACTCGGAGGGTGTTGCCTTGCCCTGGGCGCACTCCCCACAAACATGCCTTCGTTGTTAAGAAAATGTCCGGGGAAAGCAAATGTGTGGATCGAGGCGTGTGTAATCAGTGGACTGAAGATCTGCCAACCCTTGAAGAAGGGTGTGATCCAGAAGATACAATGCTGACGAGACCGGTTAGTTTTCCAAGCACCTTCCAAGTAAAACCTTTACATTAAAAGGATAAAATGTCACGAAGGAAAACAAAGTAAGGCAAGCATCATTATTCTTCACTGAAGATGCACGTCTGGAACGGACTAACTCCCTCTTCTCATCATCAGGAAATCAAAACGACCTATATGTTTCTAAGATATGTTAACTAGGTATTTATGTATACTTCATTTCACGTCCGAACTGAATATAATGTACTTTTNATATGTTTCTAAGATATGTTAACTAGGTATTTATGTATACTTCATTTCACGTCCGAACTGAATATAATGTACTTTTCCCTGTGTAATTTAATTTTCGATGAATTCAATTTACAGTACAATAATTTATGTTCACAGGTGCAAAGACTCTACCCCTAATGGCACAAAGGTTAGGANATGAATTCAATTTACAGTACAATAATTTATGTTCACAGGTGCAAAGACTCTACCCCTAATGGCACAAAGGTTAGGATGACAAAGGAATTATTTAAGGGATGGCTAAAGAAAGTTGATAGCAAAATGAAGCATAAAGGAATAAAACTCGTTCTTTTTACTGACAACTACTTTGTCCAAACATATTTTTGAACTCTTACAAACGTGAAAGTCATATTTTGTCTGATAATATCACAAGAAAGTTACAACCGTTGGATCAGGGTACCATACACACTTTTAAACGTTATCGTTGCAAAAAAGTCGTCAAACATACCTCGACATGGATGAACAAGAACATTTGCCTTAAAACAAACGTCTTCCTTGCCATGAAATTCGCTAGGAGAGTGTGGTATACATAGGGTTAGTGAAATTTCGCGAAAAGATTTCAAGACAAGTTATATTTCAAAACACTGTAGGGTCGCTTGCCTATCTGGCTTGGCTGAATTGCTTTATAACACGAGTTGACTGTNAGTTATATTTCAAAACACTGTAGGGTCGCTTGCCTATCTGGCTTGGCTGAATTGCTTTATAACACGAGTTGACTGCCTGCACACCAATCACGCAGGAGTCGTGCCGATGTTGCCGAATTCTGAGTGGTCCGGTCAAATATGTAAACACTTTCTCAAGCAGACAGTATCAGACTAACTGCTATTGGGAGCTCATAGAATTCAATTATACGATTTACTCATGTTTATTGGCGAAAAATAGCTAGCTGTAGGCGTACAGTAGGCGGCGTTACTATCAAGAATTGCTTCAAGAAAGCTCGGTTTTGAACCGGTGCGGGAAACCAAGATTTAGAGCCAGAGGAGAACANGGCGTTACTATCAAGAATTGCTTCAAGAAAGCTCGGTTTTGAACCGGTGCGGGAAACCAAGATTTAGAGCCAGAGGAGAACAGTTTGAAGGTTGGACCTAGCAACGCGGAATGGGCCAAACTTGCGTCTCACGAAGCAAGCATGGCAACGCCAACATTCGAAGACTTCGTAGGGGTTCATGACGATGTGCCACAGAACAAACGGATGTTAGCACTGTGTCGGATTGTGTCCGCACGTCCACGGACATAAACAGAGGTGTTTAATGAAGATCATCAAGAAAATGGAGCCCGGATACAGAACACAATACCTTTCCAAATAAGCCAGAAACCTTAAATACACTACAGACGGACGGTACACACATCTCTTGAATTTCCGACAATAATTTAAAAGTCAATTTTTGATAAAATTAATGCGCTTGGAAAACTTGTTCATAATACCACAACATAACATCAAAATAAGATGATGGATTTCTTTAAGTAAGTGTAACGTTGTTACAAAATACGTAAAAATTTTGGATAATTCATAATTTTTTTAATCCCCGTGCATTCCTCATCCTGTTTGCCGTGTTTTCTCGCACCTCGTACGTGAGAGAAGTAGGCGCTAGACCTGGATCTGTGAAAACCTCGGTAAGCGAAAGAAGCCACTCCGGATATTAAATAGTGAGAAACCTCTCGAGGCGAGAGAAAACACCTGGTCCTTTGAACTCTCGCCTATTAAGATTTGACTGTAGTTAGTTTATGACTAATGAATAAAAAAAACATAAAACATTTGCATTGTTAAAACAGCCGCTGAAAGTGCCCTAGGTAGACGAAGCACCACGAGAACACCGCCCGCCAGTTCAGAGTCCTGCGCGTAGCTGCGATGGCGCTCTTGTAGTGCGTGTCATGTCCTTCAAGTTGGCCCGACCGTTTTACGTCGGCATGAAATCCACCATATAACATGGGCTTTGCACTACACTTTATAAATGAATCAAGCTGAAATCTGGTATTTTCTCACGCTTCCAGGACAGAAGATGAGGAAAACGACGAAGGCAGGTGGGACGTTTAATGTTTACATTTACAAGCGGTAGGAAGATACAGATTCTCGCTTTAAATAAATAATAATAATAATGGCGTGTGGGGAGTGCACCCAGGGCAAGGCGGCACCCTCCGAGTGACAGTCTTTCCAGCTGGGACCCGTAGGTGACCGTCATCCCCGGTCATGACAAGAAATGAGACCCTAGAATGGAGCGGCGCTGGAATGCAAGGGCGGGGGAAACAGGAGTACCCCGATAAAGCCCGCCGGCAAGCGGCATCTTCCAGCACGATTCCCACATGCAAAGGTCCGGGAGTGAACCCGTCGGGGATCGAGCCCGGATCGCCGTGGTGGGAGGCGAGCGCCCTGGACACTACGCCACCGCTGCCCGCTGTAAACAAGTGCGTTGAGAAGTGCTCGCCTTACAGCGAACAGTGTATACCTACAGGTAGAACAGACTACACGCGGAGGCGCAGTATCCAAGTGGCGTTTGACTGGACACAGAACTGGCGGCGAAGTGCGACGTCGTCTGTCGTTTGTTTAGGTGCGAGTCCCGGTCAGACGCACTAGCGTATTACTTCGGCGCCTTACGCCTCTCAGAGTTCACAAACATGCTGATGTTAGTGCGTGACGCAATATCGAAGGGGCGCGCCAACTAATAAGCGGTAACGAAATGCGCCTGCAAAATTAACAAAGATTATTTTTAAAGGTTTAAATTGTGTTAGAAACCAATGTGATCGAATGTTGGGTATAGTCTATTCGCGGTTTCTTCGTACTTTTTGAATCAAACCTTTGAAAAATCACTCCATTAATGACGTGCTTGGTTGTCTCCTTAATATGTCGCAAGTATAAAATGCACGTGGTAACATAAAAGTGCCTTATTTTTGGTAAATTTTTTGGTTTACTTATATTTTATTTATAAATTATAATAATTTATTTATAATTAATGTGAATAAAACAGGGAGAAAATAGGTTTGTTGGTAGTGCCTAGTAAAAAATAGTTCTTATGCATAATTGTATTATACTGAATTCGCACGAATGCTGTGCGTTGTCCTTTGGTGTCATTTTTAAGACTCTCTTAGGCTTTTTTTCATGAGGCGGTGGAATATACCGCAAGTAGAACATTAGCAGGGTTTCAGAAAAGTGTGAAGTACCGCGAATGTCTTATAGCCACCAATATTTCATTGTGGGGATGATATCATTAACCACGTTTACATAGATGTAAGATCCCCGTTTCAAAAAAACTATCAAACTATTTTTTGCCTAACCGCAAGGAGTTTATTAGACGTTTAGTAATAAATTGAGTATGCGTACGGAAATATTTTTACTGCGAAGACTGTGTGGGCTGAGTGGCGAACGTTAATTTTACATTAGAATGAACAAATATTGATCCTATTAAAATTTAGCGTTCTGAAATATTTTTCATGGAAGAAACGTAGCTACAGTCATTGTAAAGTGTAACACACGAAAAGGCAATTCCTACCGACAAAACGGAAGACCAGAAACGCTTTATCTGCAAAGCTTGTTGCTGAAAATGTACAGAAACGAAACACAACCCTATTGCATGAATAGCATTTTTAAATTTGGTAGAGCCTTTCTGGTGGTCATTTCCATCGAGCGGCATTAAATTTACATGCACAAGGGCATCAAAAGAGGGGACTGCATGAATTAATCGCGCTGAACGAAGATATTATTTCATCCACGCCTGTCGATGTGTGCGACGGAGAGTATAGGGGAGGTTCGTTACCCGAGTGAATATTTGATCAGTGGACGGACGAGAACTGCACATGGAAGCAGTAGTAGTAATCCGACTGCATGGAAGTTGCTTCATGACTCACGCCATGCCGACTGCAGGGACGTAACCGAGGGTGTAAAAATAATAGGTTGAAACAGCCTTTTTTTTGGCCATTTGGTTGTCCCAAATTAGCGTCAAAATTATTAATTGTAATGAAAATATTGAATTTCTGTTCAATATAGTGCATTTTACTATACTGGGAGGTTATTTTCTCCTAGAATTGGTCCTAGTTGTCCTACCTCCCTTCACTTCAGCCAGTGTACCCTCCCAAACACACACTTCAGACGCCCCCCTCCCTTGAAACCCTTCTGGATACGCCACTGGTGGATTGTAGCCTCGTACAGGGCCCTTATACCACCGTAGCATTGCCTAGATAGATATATTAATCATTTTCTTCATAGTTGTAAATATATTAAAGGACTGTAA
Organism: Clitarchus hookeri; assembly: GCA_002778355.1. Classification (NCBI taxonomy): domain Eukaryota; kingdom Metazoa; phylum Arthropoda; class Insecta; order Phasmatodea; family Phasmatidae; genus Clitarchus; species Clitarchus hookeri. Next base: position 5,405 of record NQII01006703.1, read on the forward strand.
ATAAATTTACTTATCACTTTCAGATCCACTTTAATTGACGGTTTCAGGCGTTGCAAACAAACATTCTTATGATGCGTGCTGTACTTGAGTAGATAAAAAACTTGTTTTGTTGTCACAGCCATTGACCTGTAGGCTATATGTTCAGCTACACTTATATGAACCAACTATGACCTAGCCCAGTAAGACGTTTTGCGAATCATTTACCCCAGGTACGATCATTGGTCATTGAGCTTCTCAGTGAGAAGTACAGGCAAAACATTACCTAGACGTGCGCAATATACACAACTGTATACACTGGGTCTGAATAGGATACACAAAATAATTATTAGATAAAAGAAGAAATTCACATTAATTTTTGGTATCATGCTAGTCATCACTGCCCTCTACCTACTTAAGTACATTTCGCTATTTTATTGGCCATTGACAACTGTACGTCATTCACCGATGTAGCCACTCCACTAGAGACTGGCTACTGCACACTTTATTGAGATATTCTATTGGCTAAACGCGTCCTTGCTACACTCCATACAAGCTGTCGGCCAATGACAGAAGTGAATCGTATTTTTCCGTGTTGTATGTATATAAATTGTGAAATCTTCCGACTTTTATTATATTACATCCTGTTTAAAGAATAAACTTTGCTCATTGCAGCAGCGCGGTAATAAAATTAATTATATTCACATATTGTTAAATTTTCTGTCGTGAATTGGGCCTAGCAAAACGTAAACTTACACAATAACATTATTTAAACATCACAACTGAATCAAAAAATGTAATAGTTAAATTGTTAAAAATATCATTCTTAGGGCTTTTCTGCGCAGTTTCCTTAAGCGAAAGGACGAAAGTAGAAAGTTCCTTTTGATGACAGCAGTAGTAAGAAATGGTATGTTCACCGCCAGGGGATTGGCAATGGGGACAAATAAACGATCCGGCGGCCATTTTGGATTTTTCTTTATTCCCTCCCCCCTCCCCCAAAAACGTTCCTTTNTTCCTTTCCCCCCTAAAAACGGCAAAAATCGACACAATTTCCTAAAAATTTCCCGAATTTCCCTTAAAACTGGAAAAAATTTCCCGCAATAATGTGTTTTGCCCAATGGGGCTGACTTTTACACACTCTGGCGGAATTCGATGGAAATTATGCAAATTCCCGCTGGAGTGTGGAATCATTTACAAGCACGCTCTGTCAGTTCATGCCAGCACCATCCATATTGTCAGAAGAATGTTTGAATCCATTGCCCTGTCGTGCAACTTCTCTATCATTCCTTCCAGTCTCTAACACCCTCGCCCCTTCTCTCTCGCCTGCTCTATCACTTGGGTTTTTCTCATATTCCTTCCAGTCTCCTTTATTTTCTCTGCTGTCTTTTTTTCTCATCCTCCCTCATTCCTTCCTGTCTCTCTCTTGCCTGTTCTATCGCTTGGGAGGGTTTTCTCATATTCCTTCCTGTCTCCTTTATTTTCTCTTGTCCTTTATTTCTCACGCTCTCTCATTCCTCCCTGTCTTTCATTCTTGTCTGTTCTATCCCTCAAGGGGTGAGGAGAGGTTCTCACATTCCTTCTGGTCTCCTTTACAATCACCCATCCCTCTCTGTTGCCTTCCGAGCCCTCCATCTTGGACGTTCCCTCATTGCCGTCGTACGCTGCCGCCTTGGTTTTCTCATATTCCTTCTGGTCTCCTTTCGCCTCATGTCCTGGCGGGGAAGAGACTCATGCTGTCATTCCACCTGCGCAACACGGAGCGAAGCCTGCCCATGCAAAGTAAAAAAAAGTTGCATTGCGCGAGCATCAAGTACATCCCAAGCCCATTCATAAGCATAGTTGACTGAAATTTCCGAACTTATTAATACACAGTCACCTAGGCTAGTCTCCAAATTCATACAATACCCATCGAAACTGCGCCAACCAAATTCACATCACAAACATCGATTCCGATTTAAATCAAGGAGATAATAACTAGTGTGCCATAATCCTTGTTTAATGCAAAGTTGTTCAGTATTTGCGAACATTTGAATTTCGGGAACAGTCAAGAACTGCCCATACTTGTAAACAAAATAAAGGTATAAATGCAGACGCTTCGTAAGGTTATCGTTGCATGTAGGAGTGTTGGGTCTGAAATGGCACACACATACACATCGGCCTGCATGCAATCGACAACTACCCACCACCGCCCTTGTCGTCTGCTACCACAGATGTATAGCAACCAGCATCCCCTTCAGTGACAGATAGCCTCCCTTCGCGCACCGACATCCAGGTTTTATATATAAATGTGACAATATATACAGAAATAAATGCTAGCATGGATAACTTGCAACAATTAACTACAAGCGAAAAAATCAAGATTTATACAAATATTCTGTGTGTATGATGTACATAGTCGTGCGTAATTGTAAACTACATATATAATAACATAAACGAACAGCATCAGTCCAATGTAAGGGCCGGTGGACCGAGTCATCGTTAGCATTGATATACTTAACATTCAGCCATATAATAAAAAAAAGGAGAATACAATTGCACCGATAACAAGACATACGTATCGCGGATTACATTAAAACACGTACGTCGAGTGTAAAATACATGAAACCGTCCTTTTCATGAAAAATCAGTCATGTAGCAAACAATAAAGAACTGACATGAACACAAGCACATCACGAGCATGATGTCATAACGAGTCACAATATAAAGGAAAAATATCCCGAAAGAGTCAAAGCCCATAATAGTGATATCAGTGTTGCTATCATGTCAACATGAGAAAGAACGAACGATCACTATGGCCAACGCCAAAAATGAGTACAATGTATCAAGTACGAAACATACTACGAGACAGTGAAGGCTGTGTTTCTTTGCTTGACACAAACCAACATACATTTAAACCATAAGTAGCGTAAGAGACACGTCACTGCTACGCGCCCATGCAAACAGTTATAAATACATAATCATTATAAAAGAATATATATATATATATAAGCAATTAACAACCAGTGTATATTGTGCGAGCATCAAGTGCTGTATGTTATGTTAGGCGAAAAAGTACTATTGTGAAGTGCGGTAATGACAAGCGGACAACACTGGTATACACTAATGCAAACTGATATAAAAATTTAATGTAAAGGAAAACAGATATAAGTAATTACCAACCAGCGCAATGCCATATTACACGAGCATCGGGTTCTGTACACGGTGTGTTAAGCGATGCTAGACAAGACCAGGAGGTCCTGGTTAGTACAGTAGAAGAGTAAACGACTTCCTTACGAACACATTGAAACGAACCCATCACATCCCGAGTACAGCCAACACGCACAACACTAGCAGCAGAATGCGTCCGACCCGACTGACGTTGTGTGATCAACTAACTTCTTGGGAATCTGCAGGGCAGCGGAGATGGTCGGCCGGCGGCGCGAGCACCGAGCAGGTCTGGCCAAGTCGAAGGGACGGCACAGAACACTAGCCGAGGGAGACGCACGAGGCTCCAGGTTCGCAGACCAGTCGAGTCACACATGCATGTCTCTNAATAGTAAACGACTTCCGTACCAACAGATTGAAACGAAACCGTCAAATTCAGAGTACAGCCAACACTCACAACACTAGCAGCAGAACGCGTCCGACCCGACCGACGTTGTGCGATCAACTAACTTCTTGGGAATCTGCAGGGCAGCGGAGATGGTCGGCCGGCGGCGCGAGCACCGAGCAGGTCTGGCCAAGTCGAAGGGACGGCACAGAACACTAGCCGAGGGAGACGCACGAGGCTCCAGGTTCGCAGACCAGTCGAGTCACACATGCATGTCTCTTTACTAGACCAACTCATTTATACAGTACAAGGTTACAATTTATCCCGTTTAAAATACTATATATACATGTGCTTATTTTAATACAAACCATTTATAGTGCCAGAACTGCAAGCACATACGAAACGAATTACCCATAACTTGCTAGCCAAAAAGTTTTCATTAATATAGAAATATCGTTAAATGTACAAACAGTGCAATGACTAGTAAGGAGGTATCGCAACACACACACACACACACATTTCAACTATGTATGCACTCTGCTTTTAGAAGACCCAAAACATAAAGAGAAGATGTATACCTTAACTGATAAAACAGGTGTAGTTTCATTTACAGAAGAAGAGAGGCCCCCGAGAGCATTACGTAGCTATCGATGCCGCCCTGCATTTCAATGCATCGTATATATTACCAACCAAGATAGAAACACGGCACTTAAAAGAATAGTAGTTACACCATCCTTGACAATACATACTTATTTTTTACATATGCCATTGAAATTTTATAGGAAATTACTCATGTACCATGATGATGCTGGACACAGTGCATCATCCTTGAAAGTAAGGTATGGCAGGTATCGCGTATGTGTGTGCTATTTCAGCCCCTACACTCCTACATACAACGATAATTTTGCGACGCGTCTGTGCATATACATTTGTTTTGTTTACATGTGTGGATGGCTGTTGCATGTTCCCGAACTTCAAAGGTTTGTAAATGATGACCAAATATGCTTATGACAGAGCTTAAGGTCTTCTTGTCCTGATCTCATTGATTGCAGTCGGAAGTGATATCTGTGATATGAATTTGGTGGTCGTAGCTTCGGTGGATGGGAAATGTTGGGTGACTATGCTTATTAGAGGGCTGAAAGTGAACTTTTCCCTATCACCATGTTATTCATCGGAGGTGATGCCTATGATATGAATTTGTTTACTATAACTTCGGAAGGTGGGAAATTATAGCCAAATATGCTTACACAAGGGCTTAGGGCGTACTTGAAAAAACCTTCCTGTTCGTTGTCGGTGGCGATGTCTATGTTATGAATTTGACAATTTAGGCTTCGGTGGACGTGAAATGGCGGTCGACTATGCTTATAAAATGCCTTGAAGTTTACTTCACCCTACGAACCTGTTCATAATCAGAAGTTATGATCATGTTAAGAATTTGGTGCCTATAGATTTGGTGGGCGGTATTTTGTGATCGACTATGTTTGTAAGTGTGTTTAGGGCGTGCTTAAACCTGCGGCCCTGTTCGTCGTTGGGGGTGATGTCTATGTTATGCATTTAGTGGCTATCTTAAACGGTTTGGAAGTAATAGCCAACTATGCTTATAAGCCAGCTTAGGGAATACTTGCCCTTGTGGCCCTTTTCGTCGTCAGGGGTGAAACCAATGTTATGAATTTGGTGGCTGTGTTTTAATAGGTACGGAAATTACAGCCAACTATGCTTATAAGTGGGCTTAGTACATACTTGATGCGCATGCAGTGCCACTCTAGCTAGCAGGCATGGGCAGGCTTCGCTCTGTGCCGTGCAGGTTGAATGGCAGAGCATGAGACTCGTCCCTGCCACGACGTCAGGGGAAAGAAGACCAGAAGGAATATGAGAAAACCAAGGTGGCAGCAGACGATTTTGATAAGAGAACATCCTAGATGGTGGACACGGAAGGCAAGAGAGAGGAAAGGGTGAATATAAGAGAGACTGGAAGGAATATGAGAACCCCCCATCCCCCTCAGTGAGGAATAGAACTGTTCCAGTTGTGTTGGCACTTGTTTCTTGTTTATGTTATCCCATTAATATATTTTACTTAGTATTTCGCCAAATATTATTTTTTTTAAATTGTAACATGCTTTGTTATGCTTAATATTTTTGTTTATTCACTTTTAAGTTGTAAAACAAACTTTATAATATGAAAATTAAGTAATGTTTAAATATTATATTTCTTTTATGCTTTTGTTTAAAAAATATTTTACTTAATGTAATAGCACAGTGACTGGTGTTAATTATTTGAGTCAGATTGATTCAAGAGACGTAAACCCCCTAGGCTACACAAGAATCTTAGATCCCACCTTCTATTTATGTAGGGGAGCTAGGGGCTAGTAGTAACAGCTTAATTACTTGGCAGTTTGCAACAATTATGTTTAGAATTACCACTCAACGTGACCCTTACAACGACCTCTATGACGTTACCACAGTCAGTGTAGCTCGGGACGACGCAGCGAGTAGTAGTGAGCAGGTCCACCATTTTGACCAGGTAATGGAAAACACATAATCTCATAAACTTTGATTTTAGGTAAGATAATGGATATGTTTGAACTATGTGTTTATATTTTCATATAGTCAATATATTAAGCTTTCATATGTTACGAATATTTATCTTGCAATCTCTTTTAAATATATATCTTTTAATAATAATATCTAAAATCGTCCTATGTGGCAAGTTGTAACAATATCTCGGGGCATGTTGTAACGTGTTACCACGTGCCCCTCGTGGTTGTAATTCCTTTGGCTAGACTTTTGCCTCAAATGTAAATATGAAAATTACTATATTTTCTTGTTTTAGAATGAGAAATTATAAACGAAGGTCCGAAAGAACAACAAAAACTCAAGATGTATACGAGCAGGCTGCCGAAGAAGTCTTGGAAAATAAGACAAAGTTTCGAACAGCTGTCCCGATATTCGATCTTTGCCACGTGTCTTTGAAAAGATATATTAAAAAGAAGAAAAACAATGAACATCTTTCTGTTGGGTATGTCAAACAAAGACTAGTATTCACACCTGAAAAAGAAGATAAAATAGCCTCGTATTTTCAGAAATGCTCTGATATCTACTTCGGATTGCTTCCTTTAGAAGTAAGAAAGCTCGCTTTCCAATGCACTGTATCAACTGGTGCCAAAAATATCCCTGATTTATGGCACAAAAATGAAATGGCTGGTCCAGATTGGTTTAATAAATTCATGGAGAGAAATCCAAAACTGTCTCTCAGGATGCCAGAGGCTACATATTTAAGCAGAGCAACCTATTTCAACAAGACGAATGTAGAGATGTTTTTTTTTAAGTATGAAGAGATTCTTCAAAAATACAATATAAGTGTTACTGAAGTAATAAGCTAGTTTACCGGTGATATACCTACTGAACCGATTCCAGGACCGTTAGGTATCCAAAACATAGCAATAGATTTCTCACCCTCAAAAATAAGACTTCTTCCAAAAGCTCCTCCTCGAAAAAAAATGCAACAGAGGTGGGCGCGAGCGAAAATCTGCTGTTTTGACTGATACACCTGAAAAAGATGCATTAGAGAAAGAATTTGAGGAGAAGATAAACAAAAAACAAGAAGAAAAAGTCAAAGGGAAAGGAAAAGGAAAAGGAAAGGGAAAGGAAAAAGGAAAACCTGAAGGAGCAGGAAAAGGAAAGGGAAAGATAAGAAAGGTGAAAAAAAAAACGAATTTACCCAATGAGTCAGACTCTGAAATCGAAGCGTGGTTTTGTTTTGATTGTCGAGAAGAATACAGCAGATCTATTAAAGAAGATTGGGTTGAATGTTTGATTTGCAAATTGTGGGCACATGTTAAATGCGTGAGAGGCTACACTGTTTCTTACGTTTGTGTAAACTGTGATTCTGATGAAGACTGACGTTTTATTCATATTGTAAGTATTATAAGAAGCTACAGATAGATGTCAAATAGGACTGCAAAAAGTGCCATGTTGGTTGTGATAAAACTACTAAGCAATAGAGACTATAAGATACTTAATAAGTTAAAAAGTAACATGTTGATTGTTTTAAAGGTTTCGTAAGGTTGAGGGATTTATTTTGCAAAAAGGGCCATGTTAATTTTGATAATTTTTAAAGTTTAATATGATAGAAGATACAAACGTATTATGATAGAAATGTGTTAATAAGAAGCATATTGATTGTAAAGCATTAGAGATTTATTATAAAGCAAAAAAGTTATATGTTAGTTTTGATAATGTTGAAAGTTTATTATAAGTTATCTTAATGTTGAGAAACCAAACAGTGTTTGCTTAACTAGGTTATAAGTTGTAAAATACGTCATACCAAATGTCGAAAAGGTAATGTTGAGTTTTATATCAAATAAAATAAAACGATGATGAATTATTATTGCTAATTTTTGGTGTTACTACCTGCCACACGCCTGTTACAACTTACCCGTAATACGGGGCAAATTGTAACAGCTGAATAGTTTTTTAAAAATATTTCTTGTGCCAAATTGAACAAACGTTTTTATTATTTTACAGTTGCATATGATACACAAATATATAATCCACATATACACTTTGCTAAAATTAAGAAATAGTCAAAACATTTCAAAATATCAGCATTTATCCAAAAAATGTTACAACTAGACCCCAGATCCCCAACCATCCTTGTGACGTAACGAGAGTACCTATGGATGCTCAAGTTAGTGACACGAAGGTCCTACATAACATGTGGTAGCAGTGGCTGGTGGTTCCTGTTTGTGGATAGGAGATTTTCTATTTGTGCATGCCTGTTGCATGTGTCCCTTTGAGACTTCGGCATGCGCAAATAGTGTTGGTGAGAGCTCCATGCTTTTACATTCAAGTTAGGTAAATAGTGTTTCTTTTGTAATTCGGTAGTATCCTGGTACCATGGCGTTCCGTATTGTGCCAGAACCGATTTTAAAGGATGAATGTCTGAACGAGTGCACCGACAGAGGCGTACAAGAACCTCAAAACAGAGCAGCAGGGTTTATAAGCATATTGCGCGCTGGCTGCTTTGAATTTCAATGTCACTGCTTCTTCGGACAAGTTATCAGATATTGATATTGACGAAGATTATCGTACCTGCACTACTAAGATCATTTCTTTACAAGAGTTTCTTGATAATCTTAGTGAAGATGATACATCTTACTCATGCCTCCAATTTTGGTGAGCATTTGTCAGATGCTCAGTTTAAGTCACTTGAGAGCATTGCGGATCATATCCAGTTCCTCTTTGAGGCTGTTTACAATTTGGAGTCACTCTCCGTCGGTGTCATTGATCACAGTAGCGAGGATGTTCCCACCACTTCCATCACCTCAGTCACCCAACAGTTTTCTAGTGGCAATGTTAGTGCACCCTCTCACCATGTTCCAGCCACCAGCCAACCCAGTGCTGTGAACTTGGCCAATCCACACATTTTCACACTTCCCTCAACCGCCATTCCATCTCCTGCCATCCACACCACAACGCCTGTCCAAACCTCATAGTCATTCCATGCGACTAATGTTTTCAGTACACCAGTGCACATGTCAGCTTCACCATAACACATGTATTTATCTGTTTTTGACAAAATCACTCACCCATTAGAAAACATGCTGCCTAACTTCCCTGCTACTGTTAATGTTTTAAAATTTTTAGAGTTATTGTCAAACTACATAAGAGTAAAATAGTGCCAGAGGCACAATTGTTTGATGTCATTTACACTTTCACTCAATGTAAGCTTAGTGAACGGACTAGTTTAGCCATGTCTAAACAATATTTCTTTATTTCCTCAAGGTTGTGTGTTCAGTAGCAACTGATAATCTTTAATCGCTTGCAAGATCCAGGGGAGGCTCTTTCTGTGTATGTGAGCAGTGTTATAGGATGCTGCCATAATATTACGTTGAAATCTCCCAGAATCTGAAGTGGTCAATACCATACTAGAAGGCTTAGAACATCAAGAGCGTCCTCATTTGGTGTTTTTCCTAAACCAAACCCTTTTGTTAAATTATATAGGGCAAGTATACTTTCCCAGAACATCAGATACGCTGACCAAACGCTAGCATGTTTTTAAGCCACACAAAAAAGTTCGTGGTACTGACAGGTAAAAGTTGTCTCATGATTAATCAACCAATGCTGTCACTGATAAATAATGAACAGAAACCGAAGGACAACAAATCGCATTCACCGTCTGATTATCTTGCACGTGACAACCAACTTTCTTGTTGGTATTGTAAAATGCCAGGCCACACGATTGACCAGTGTTTTAAGTTAAAAAACAAGTCACGCGAACAATGGTCAATCGTGGGTCTATTGCTCTCCTTTAAAAAAAAAAGACACGTGGCAAAGATCGAATATCTGAACAGCTTTTCGAAACTTTGTCTTATTTTCTAAGACATCTTCGGCAGCCTGCTCGTATACATCTTGAATTTTAGTTGCTCTTTCGGACCTTCGTTTATAATTCCTCATTCTAAATCAAGAAAACATAGCCATTTTCATATTTACATTTGAGGCAAAAAGTCTAGCCAAAGGAATTACAACCACAAGGGGTACGTGGTAACACGTTACAACATGCCCCGAGATATTGTTACAACTTGCCCCATATGACGATTTTAAATATTATTATAAAAATATATATATATTTAAAAGAGATTGTAAGATAAATATTCGTAACATATGAACGCTTAATATATTGTCGAAATGAAAATATAAACACACAGTTCAAACATATCCATTATCAAACCTAAAATCAAAGTTTACGAGATTATGTTTTTTCCGTTACCTGGTCAAAATGGTGGACCTGCTCACTACCGCTCGCTGCACCGTCCCGATCGACACTGACTGTGGTTACGTAAAAGAGGTCGTTATAAGGGTCACGTTGAGGGTAATTCTAAACATAATTGTTGCAAACTTCTGAGTAATTTAGCTGTTACTACTTACCCCTAGCTCCCCTACATAAATAGAATGCGAGATCTAAGATTCTTGTGTAGTCAAGAGGGTTATGTCTTTTCAATCAATCTGACTTAAATAATTAACACTAGTTAACGCACCTGTTTTTCGCGAAAAGAATCTACGACTCGTTGTACTCCAAATCACTTTAGTTCAGTGTGGTACTGAACTAACGTGATAAGCTAATATTTTATGCCACGTGACTTTGGGGCGTGTTAGCTAACCAGGAACTGTCAGTGTTGCAGTAAGTTTTTCAGATTGGCCTAGTCAGGGAGCGCATTTTCTATCACAAAGGCACGCGGTCAATAGACAAAGGAAATTTGAAAACGTGCGGGTAGGCAATTGAAATCACGTCAGCGCGTAAATATTTCACGTAAAACAAGTGGCGCTATGTATCGTATATTCTGTGCTACATTTATATTTATGACTTCATACCCATAATTTGTAAAATCGAAAGTAAATGTGTTTAGTCTGGGGAAAAAGTGTTTCTGTAACTATGTCATAGAGTATGGAACACACTGCAGTGGAATCGAGTGGCAGTTCTTTTGATGCAACTTTGCCCAGTCGCTGATTGTCCTCGAGAAGTTCTGGAACGGGACTTGTCTCTGATTGGCTGTTGCGTACTACGGAAGTCTCCCTATTGGTTGGGCTGCCGGCTGGCAAATATCCATTCATGGTAACTTACAGATTTCCTGAAGCCCTGCCAAAGGTCTATTTCCAGTATATTCCTCCGCCTCATGCGAACAAAGCCTAAGCATGTCTAGAAAATTAACCGAAGGTACAACATTCATGCGCACTCAGTTTAATAATATTATGCATGAAAACGTTTCCTTACAAGGTATTACCAACACACCTATTTTATCTCTATTTTTATCAATATGCAGAATAATTATAAAATAATTATTATAATTTATAGTAGAAATATTAGTAAATTTAGGTTTAAGTAAAATTAAAAATTTTTATATTAACAGAAGTACCTATAAATGGCTTGTGATATGCTATATTAGGAACCAATCAAACGCGTCGTATGTTGGGTGATTTTTCAAAGGTTTGATCAAAAAAGTGTGGAGATGCCGCGAATATATTATACCTACATAGCGATCTGCAAAATTTGTGTAATTTTTGTTGGCGACAAGGTGCATTTTAAGCTCGTGTAAATTGCATTACGTTGTTAATTGGACTGTGTTTAATTTGGCATGCCCTGAAAAAATTTGCCCCAATGAATGAACACGTCTCAATGACGCTGCAATGCTGAGCAGTGAATTAACGATACTGTCTCCAGTACTCACAGGGTTATGAAAACTATCACGAGTCCAAAATACAACGCTAATTTTGCAGGTGCTTACACTGAGAAAAAGGTTTTGTTGAATTCACTAAGATTGTTCGGCGCTACCAAATAATTGGCTTTTATTGGGGGAATTAAATATTTTGTTTGCTGAAACAAAATTATTTTGTTGGTCTCATTTGGTTGTTGACAGTATTAATTTATTTTGGCCCAATGGAGAGGTTTTGTTTGTCTATTCAGACATTTGTTTTGTTAGATCAACCAAAAATAAAAGTAATTTTGTTGGTTTTAAAATTTTGTTTGACCAACATTATATTTTATTAGGGCAAATAAATATATTTCGGCACCTATACAAACATATATTTTGTTCGATTTTCTCTCAGTGTAACTATTGGTCTAGCTACATGTTATTGGCCTGTGACGCCNATACAAACATATATTTTGTTCGATTTTCTCTCAGTGTAACTATTGGTCTAGCTACATGTTATTGGCCTGTGACGCAATTTTTCTGGCTTGTACGGCTGGAGTATACGTTAGACACGGCAGTTCCACTTCTGTATTCTTGAGTATTCTGTGGCCACGTGAAATGTTGCTGAATGTAGTGACATAACGCGGGGCGGTCTCCGCCCACGTCTGTCAGCGAAACACGGAGCGAAGCAGACTGCGCATGTCCACAACATTTCTTCTTTACATTTCATTTAATTGCTCTTTGGGTCGTCTATCGGGTACTATTTGAACACCGCCAGCCCATTAAAATGGAAATAAACCACTTCGTTCGGCACTGAGCGCATGGGAAACATTCATTTTGCACAGCGTTGTTGGATTCGGTGACAGATACACCATCAGTAACTACTTCGTATGAACGTGTTTGTTTAAACATCATGGCAGTATTTAATCCAAGTATTTACGGTAAATGCTCATGTGATAGACATAATTAAGAAATACATAACCACGCTATTAGTGTTGACAGCAGAGCTTTACAAACAAAATTGTTTATAATAACAAGATTTATACAGTGAAATTTTTAATCCATCCTGCTTTGTATTCTCTGCCTAGGGATTCCCTATTTCTGCGGAAAGTTATTTATGTGTAGTTGTTTTTCGAAACACTTTAGCTCGTATTCTCTTTCGTGATTGGNCCCTATTTCTGCGGAAAGTTATTTATGTGTAGTTGTTTTTCGAAACACTTTAGCTCGTATTCTCTTTCGTGATTGGTTGATTTTAGCTGCTACACTTCTGGGGCGCCTAACTGCGAATCACAAACGCCCAGCACAAGAGAAACGTAATTCTGATTGGCCCAGTCAAACACCACAAACTTTTCTCACAAATATACGGGGTTGATAAAAAAAAATTCAACTGAAGGCACGTGTGTAGCATATTAAAATATAGCCTGCTTGGAACTTTTTAATGCGAAAATCAGGTTTCTCCGTCCACATCTTTCTTGAAAATGCACTTCGCATGAAAATGTAGTTCGCATTAGTTGAGACCCAGGCATTTGGCGAATTAATTTCAGGACAAGTTAGACTTGAGACACANTGAAAATGTAGTTCGCATTAGTTGAGACCCAGGCATTTGGCGAATTAATTTCAGGACAAGTTAGACTTGAGACACATGTACACTTGAGTTCCTTCGTATATTGGCTCACAGTTTCTTAGATACGCCTCAAGCGCACTTAGAGCGAATCAAGTAAATGCAAGGGAAACAAGAAGCTACTGATAACTTATGAGCCTACTGTCCTCTACAGAGTGCAAATAAATCTTAGTGAAATTCTTAAAATATTAGATGGTAGGTAGGCGTTGACGTTTCATAGACAGCGACATAATTAGAGATGAAACCAGAAACACGTGAAACAGTACCAAGACAATTAAGATAGACGAGTAACTTATCCGAGATTCGTATTCACAAAAACTCCTAAAATTAAGCAAGTGTGTAATCAACAGCATCATGGGGGTAGGATTCAGAACATCAACTTCGGAAGTAATCGGCCTAATGTTTTGATGGATAGGGTTCACTAACCTGAAATATTTTTACACGTCCGTCATTTTGAAAATAAGTGTCTGAACCCCTAAACACACATAAGTTAACATAGCCTTCCATAATGCTACTTGTGTCAAAATTTTGGTATATAGTATTTTTTTTTTCAGTGAAATGATTGGGCTTACAATGGGATTGAACCTACAATACCTTATTTTCAAGGTTGGTGCACCGCCTCCAGAAATGCCAGGCTACATAGGTTTTCAGATGACTGGAAAGCAGAGCACATGCATAGTTGAAGTGTATATGATGTGTTGCTTTCTTACTCGTCATTACAAAGTTAATACATTTACTGTTATTTATATATAAATGGCATGTATTCATAATAAGTACAATCACATAAAAGTTAAAAAGATATAAATTGTTATGTTGTACTGAATATGTGAGTTCCTGTCTCGCAATGGAAAAGTGCATGTGTGACTCGGCTGGTCTACCACCCTGGAGCCTGATGCGTCTCTTGCTCTCTCTCTCTCTCTCGGCTAGTGTTCTGGGCCATCCCTTCGACTTTCCGAGACCTGCACGGTGCCCGCGCTGCCGGTCGACCACCTTAGCCGCCTTACAGACTTTCACGATGTACATCGATAGTGCAATGTCGGCCGGGTCGGATGTGTTCCGCTGCTAGTGTTGTGAGTGTTGGCTGTACTCTGAATGTGATGGCTTCGTTTCAAACAGTTCATAAGGAAGTCGCTTGCTTTTCTGTTGAAGTGACCAGGATGACCTGGTCTTATCTAGCATCATCTAAACCACAGCGTACAGCACCCATCGCTTGTGTAATATGGCTTATAAGTGCTTATAACTATTTGCCTTTACATTTCGTTTTTAAATCTGTTTGCAGCCGTGCGTAGCAGTAATGTCTCTCTTTCGCGACTAATGGTTAAAAGAGTATGTTGTTTTGTGGCAAGCAACCGAACACGGCTTTTACAAGTCACGTAATGTGTATCGCACTTGACANTCTTTACAAGTCACATAATGTGTATCGCACTTGACACACTGTAGTCCTTTTTGAGGTTGGCCCTTGTAATCATTTGTTCTTTAAAATGTTGGCATGAATTCTAGCTTTTACTAAACTTATTAGCGTGATAGCAACACTGATTTCACTATTATGGACTGTAGCTCCGTCGGGTATTTCTTTTTTATATTGTCGCTCGCTATGACATCATGCTCGCGATATGCTTGCATATACGCCAGTCCTTTATTTTCTGTTACATGACTGGTTTGTGATGTTCAGGACGATTTCATATCTTATACAATCGGTTTCTCCAACCCTCGCGTTAGGCTGGTGGTTTATTTATAAAAACGCGTGAATGTTTTAATGTGAGCTGCAACTACACATGTCTTGTTATCGGTGCAATTGCATACACTTTATTTTCCACTGTACGGCTGGTTGCTAAGGGTTACCCATGCTAGAGATGACTCATGCCGCCGGCTCTTGTGTCAGACTGGTGGTGTTCGTTTGTATTGCTTTATATGCATTTTACTGTCACCCCCGACTTTGTACATCATGCACGCAGTGCATCTATTTATATCTTGATTTTTTTCGCAAATAGTATTTTGATGTATGTTACCCATGTTAATATTTATTTATGTAAATATTTTCGCATTTATGTATACAGCTTGAATGTAGGTGCGCGAAGGAAGGCCAGCTGTCACTCTATTGCATTTCCATTAAATGTGTTTTCGAGAGCATTATAAAATTGTTTTCTTTTTCGAGAGCGTTAAAGAAATTATTTTCTTTCCAATTTTTGATGATGTTAGTTGAAATACAATCCTTAAATTGTAATGCTAGAAAAACATTATTGCAATTTTTACAAAAAATCTTTTTGTAATGCTATAATAATATTTTGGAAATTGGTTAACGAAAATAATTTTTGTTAAAGTAAAAAAAACCCAGTAAATGTTTACCGACAGGAAATGTCATTGGTCTCCGAGCATGGAAGTGTACAGCACTAGTGAAATATGAGCTTCCTTTGCAACATGTAGCCAATTGTCTATGGTGGGATTGAAAAGGTTGAAGGACGGGTGTGTTTTGAAACCAAACGTAAACAAAAGACGCAATGTTGTTGAAACACGACGACCAGCCAGTTGTTAAGGCAGTTCTGGAGCCAGAGTTCGGTGCATAGGCAGAATAAGAAACTCGGTCTGACTCGTCTGAAGTTGTTGAAACACGACGACCAGCCAGTTGTTAAGGCAGTTCTGGAGCCAGAGTTCGGTGCATGGGCAGAATAAGAAACTCGGTCTGACTCGTCTGAAGTTGTTGAAACACGACGACCAGCCAGTTGTTAAGGCAGTTCTGGAGCCAGAGTTCGGTGCATGGGCAGAATAAGAAACTCGGTCTGACTCGTCTGAAGTTGTTGAAACACGACGACCAGCCAGTTGTTAAGGCAGTTCTGGAGCCAGAGTTCGGTGCATGGGCAGAATAAGAAACTCGGTCTGACTCGTCTGAAGTTGTTGAAACACGACGACCAGCCAGTTGTTAAGGCAGTTCTGGAGCCAGAGTTCGGTGCATGGGCAGAATAAGAAAATCGGTGTGACTCGTCTTAAGTTGTGGAACAAGACGGTTCATGCACTCTATTGCGTTCTGTCGGATATTTTAAAATGTCCCTTGTTGAGTTAAAATTTGAAATGTGAAATGAAAGTAAAACAACTGCTGAAGTTAGTTGTATTTATACAACAGCAGTTATTACCGAGTGTATTGAGTCACGTATTATTTTAATATAGGCGTAGTAAATTTTCTATTTATAAATGCAATTTTTTCATAATACATTTACTAATAAAGCGCTTAAAAATGTATTTATTTATTTTTATGGTGCATGTTTTTAGGTGACCTAGTTTATTATGAGTATTACCATATAAAAGCACTAAACTCATGACAGAGTACGTCTCTGTACTGTCTGCGCACGAGGTTTTTGTCCCTGCACGGCATGATAATACATGCATGGCAAGCAGGGAAAAAGAGCTAGTGAGCGAACTGTGTCCTGGTTACGTTAGAGGATATCACTAACAAAAAATATAGTATATTTTATAATGCATTCCAGACATTGCATGGAAAATATAATAGAATATGATATTTCTCCTGTTCGGGGCATTTCAATACGTTTTTTTTTTCTCTGGAGCGTGTTTGCTTGAATTCACCTCAGTACGTCGGTCATATTCTTTCAAATGTAATTCATTAAGACACCTTGTTAAGGCGATCGCCTAGTGAGGAGTAAAACTCGACGAAGCACTACGGGTGACGCCGACAGGTGTATGTAAAGCGGTTGTCGCCTTTACGTGCAAGAAGCACTTGCCAGAACGTGACAGCCACTAGAGACAAATACCGGACAGCTCTATACAAATAGCATAGGCGTGTGTGCGAAAATAACCCAATGGCAAGCGATGTTACTATAATTATATTGTCAGAACTATTTTAAAAAATATTTACTATCATCATTTGTCAGTGAATATTTCCAAATTCTGAACCATTTGACGTATTGGCAATCAGTTTTCGTCGTTTAAATTTTGCTAATCGTTAAACAATTTTTCCAGAGAGAAAAGAAAGTTTCTTCTTCATTTCCACTACGTTGGTATCGTATTATTAATATCAATGGAATGTGTTATTAAACAGAGGTGCTGCTGTCTGCTGGCAGGAGGCGACAACACCGCTGGAATTTCTCGCAGAAATCTTCAAGTTGACCGGTATTGTTTTCTAGTGTATTTGACTTAGCGGTGAAACTAAAACTTTATTGAACGTGACTCTAAAGTCCAATGTATACCGCTATCGTAGTTTCGCATGTGTCCGGTTCGTGTATTTTGAGATACGGCAGTGTGAAAAAGCCGTTTCTGGCCGTGGAGGGCGTGAAAATAAAATTTCCAATGTGAGCGATGTCTTGAAAGGATCACTTTAAATCCGAATCAATGATATCAATCAGTGAAAACTCTTTCACTGAAAGTCAGTTGATAAGCTACTGCTGACCGGTGAATCAAGAAAATTTACTGGGAACAAGTGATTTAAAGCAGTGACTTTCTTGACCTTCAGAGGGAAATCACAAATAAATCAGTGAAATTCCACCACTGTATTAATTAGCTATCTGGCACTGATTATCAGTTACTGAATTCTTTCTATTTTCACTCATTTGGATAAATTATCATTGACTCCAGTTGAGTGATCATTCCGTCGTCGTTTGGAATATACTTTGTTTTCATTGGTAAACTTATTTGGGGCACGTTTAACAGTTTCGTCAAGAAACGCATTTTCCGACCTTGCTGCTACGGATTCCAAGCACCAGTCAGGCGACCACCTTAACCTGTTTTTACACAAAGACAGTCACTTCGCTTGCGCAAGATCGTCATGGCATGACATTAAGAATTACGGACACTACTTCGCCTCGTAAAGATTGTTCAAGGCTGCCCATAGTTAATTGAGCACTTTCGGAATTAATCTTTGAAAAATTGTCACTTCCTCAGCCTGCATGTATTTTAATGGGAACACTGAATGGTGTGCGCCCAGTAAAACTGGTAACGACTGAGGGAAAGTAGTTTTAACTTTTAATTAAAAGTGTTAGGTGAACTTATGCGAATAATACCAAGATTTTTTTTGTTTTCTGTTTTTTTTAACGCATTTATAGTATGAATGAATACATTTTTTAAATATTCACTTGTCTAATAGTTTCACACTTTCACGTGACAGACGCATGAATAAAGAGACCAGGTCCATGAAAATGGGAAAAAGGTTTTGTTGAATAAAACAAAGTATGTTTGGCGCAGCCAAAATAATTGTTTGTATAAGGGCCGTTAAATATTATGTTGTTGAAATCAAATTATTGTGTTGTCCTTCTTTGTTTGGGGCAACTAAAAATATTTTTGGCTCATTACACATTAAATAGTTGCGATTATTATAAAAAACCGGAAGCAAAACCGGGTTACGAACCCAGTGCCCCGAGTAATATGCCCTAATTAGCTTGTAATGATTATTGGATGTGTTTAAATACATATATTTCAAACAACTAATAATTTATTATTTAAAGTTTTACAGATTTAATGTATGTTTCATACAGAATTGGTTTTATTAGGGGATGTGTATACCATTATTAAGTATCAATAATTTTGCTGACAAACACCAGTAATATCACAATTGTCACAAAAATTACACACTTTCGAGCAATTTTTTCAAAAGAAGGCAATCAAATGAGTGGTCAAGCAAATATATATATATATATATCTGGTTTATTGAACTGAAAATGTTATTGATGGTTTGTTTTGTTTATTTAGACATGTATTTTAATGGGGGCAATAATATATGTTTGGCCATATACAAGAAAGTATTTTGTTGGCTGGAACAAACCTTTCTCTCAGTATACGCAATGTGCATGCAAGTGTATCTGAGGCGGGGTTTTGAAAGTGCTCAGTTTACCGTGAACAGACTATACACGGTAACTGTATTGATATTAAACCAGCAAACAGGTAGAGAACAGAAACCCCGATGTTGCACGAGTTTCGCGCTCATGCTGGATTTAAATTGGCGCGACAGGCACGACGCGACGGAAATAATGCTTTACCCCATCACAAATGAGTTTTTTATTACATCAACGCGACAAAAATCTAGGGCGCGAAGGACTCTCTAGACATAAATAATTCTTAATTATGTCACGTTGCGGGCACGACAATCGTTAATAAACGAGTGTACTTTCTTGCCGCTGTAGTGGTGGCGATCTTCGGTTGGCAACATTTGCAATCACGCACAAAGATCGTAAATACAACTGATTGTGTTTATTTGCGAAGATAGACGTCGTTCTTTAATTACATTGAACCATTGTTAGGCCCCTATCATGAGTTCCAAAACTACAGAACATAAACATTCATGTAGTTGTTTATGTTGTAAGCTGTTCTTCTTCTCTCATACAAGTATACACAGACGGCCTTCTGCTACACTTTCGCGTATGCAGCCGGGGTCGCGGTGGCTGAGCGGTTAGACCAAGGCGAACCGGGTTCATTCCCCGGCCGGGACACTCCCTGATTTTCGCAAGTGTTTATCTTTCCGGACGATGCCGCTGGTCGGCGGGTTTTCTCGGGAGTCTCCCGGTTTACTTCTCCCTTGCATTCCGGCGCTGCTCCATTCTCAACCTCATTTCACCTTTATTGGCTCTCAAGACGTCGTTGTTAAGAGCTGCCCAAATCTCTCAACTCAGGTCAACTCAACTCGGATATGTAGCCACGAACTGTCGTAATGTAATTTGTGGTTTCGCGTGGCATCTGTCGCGCCAACGTGAATCCAGCTGAGATGTGAGGAAGCCGCGTGAAGTGGCGGCCGAAGGAAGCTCACTGCCTCCAGGTCTCCTCTGCCTGGACGCAGGAAGCGCCTATTGCGATTAATAATCGTGATAACAAACGAGCGAGCAGCCGGACTCTGCCAGCCGCCATCTACACTCTCAAATCAAGACAAATGAGAAGCGGTTATTGCCTTAGTTTCCAGTGGGAGTGCGCTGCCTCGTCTGGCCCCACGAGTGCGCTCTTGCTGCTCCGCCCTAGCCACCCAGCGAGTGTACACTTCGCTCACGGTGACCCCCATCTCGCGAGTGTATGCTCCTCTCATAGCAACTCCCAACTTTCGAGCTCACGATCAAAGCGTGACGTCAACGTCCTTTGTGTGTGTACGTGTTTCCCTTTAAGAATTCCCGTTTTCATTAAACTAGAACACTTACAACACTTAATAAACTCTCCAGACTTGTATACTTACTGATCATAACTTATGAAAAATTACATATAATTCAAAGCTACATAACAGTTCAGGAACCGTTCTTCCCGTTTAAATTGTTACACAGATACGGTATTTCACAATTGAAGTATAGNTACACAGATACGGTATTTCACAATTGAAGTATAGAATTCAGAAAAGCATTTCCTCATCGGTTGGTTAGTCTGAAAGATAGGCGTCTCTTGAAACAAGTCTTCATGTCAGTTTTCCGGGATTGCTTAACCGGTTGCCGCCAAACTACACAAATTCTGTAGATCAAATGACCATGGAAATGTTTTAAGTCAGAATGCCGTGTCTACTGGCCCATTTAACCAACCAATTTTATTCAAACTTGGTAAACTGGCTGTAGCGTACCTATAACGAGCATTAAAAGTGGCGATTCCCACTTCCTTTGTTTATAATTTCATTGCGTTAGCGAAACCTGAATACATATAGCTATAGGTGGTACTCTATAAATTTAGCACTCTAGAAATAAATCTTTGAAAAAAAGTCATTGATTATAACTGCATGTATTTTAACTAAAGCATTGACGAAAATACTCACACTAAAGTCGGCAGTGAGTTAGGAGAAGTAGTTCCAGGTCGTCAAGTCTCGCTAAACGCAATATTAAACATCAACGGCCACGACACCGCAAGTTTGCGAAAAAAAGTGTTATAAGTGTACCGTATATGAATCATCGATTGGCAGTAACACCATTCCCCCGAACATACCATTGGTAGGGGTATACGGGGTGAGCTTTGAAATTGCAAATGGGAATGTGGGTCGTATAAGGTATAGTCTAACAGGAAACAACATTTACTGAGACATGTTTTATTTTGACGAGCGTAGTTTACGCACAATTAAAATTGATCGCAATCGTGGTTTTCATACCACAATCAAAAGGAAATCAACGGAACATGTTTCTCTGGCGTACATACCTGGTGTACGTATAGTAAAAAGGAAGTCGGGTGTACAGTAAATACCGGTATGGTGTGAGGGAACTACAGTGAACTGGGAACTGAGAACACTCATTCGCACACAGCACTCTTCATAAGTATTCCAAATGACGACCATCCTGTTTCAGACACGACTCTGATCTCCGTCTTACCTTCACGGATGCTCAGCATACCTCAGAACTGATGAGATATCCACGTAACGCTCTAATCCTGTCTTCCATGCAATGCAAAACGAATGACATACGGAATGAACGAACGTTCGATTGTCAGTTAACGTGCATGTAAAACTTGCTCCTGTAAGAGGTAGATGGCTTATCTGCTCGCTGCTTAGTGCTTCCTTATTCCCCGCGTTTGTCCGGAAGCAGTCCTATAATAACAGTTAAGTTTATCCAATTATCATTGGTTGTGCGTTAAATAATCCACGTCAGATACACAATATGCGCCATTAAGTTATTGCCGATCGGAGTGCAAGGCTCGCTTTAATACTAGCGTTGGCCTGTGTGCCTTACTGCATGGACTCGTGCAGTAGGCATTAGACTGTTACCGAGCAAAAGAGGAGAATAATGCAGCACAACGCAGCAAGCAGATAAGCCGTCTACCACTTACAGGAACTGCAGGCTCTGTATGCATGTTAACTGACAATCGAAAAGTCATTCATTCTGACAGTCTTTCGTTTTAAATTGCAACTATAAATCGTGTGTGTTGTTCCAGTGTCAGACATTGTCTGTCTGTGGTGTTGCTTTCTAAATCGAATGCCGTTTACAAAGGAAGAAGCATTTGGCATGCTGATGATACTAGGGGAATGTCTTAGTAACTGCAGAGCTGCTGCCCGTTTGTACGCAGAGAGATACCCAGAGCACGTCCATCACTCGTACAATGTCTTCCTGCGTCTTGCATTTCGCGTGCGCACAACCGGACTAGTGCAACCGACACGCAACAAACGTCATGGCATCAGACGACCTGTGAGAGACGAGACTGCTGTTGATGTACTCCCTGCCACGGTAGTTAATACTCATGATTCCACACAGAGGATTGCCCGCGACTCAGGATTGTCTCAAAGTACAGTGTGGAGAATCCTCACTGACCGTCATATACATCGGAACCATGTACAGCTGCACCAAGTACTTGGGAATAATGACTCTCCTAAGATCATTGATTTCTGCAACTGGTACCTGAGCAAGGACCGTACTTCTCGTCACAGCATTTTGTGGACTGCTGAGGCCGCATTCAAGCATAATGGTGACGTTAACATACATAATGCCCATTACTGATATGCAGTCAACCCACATTGGTTACATCAAGTGAAGAACCATCATTGTGGAGCCTTTATACTTGGCGTGGCCTTCTCGGACATCGTGTCATATGACCACATTTTTTTGAAGTGTAATAAAATGGTGCAGCATATGCAGACTTCCTAGAGAATATTTTGTATCAGCTTATCGAAAATGTCCTTCTCGCTCTGAGATTAACACTGTGGCTTTATACAGGGTGTCTGTCCAGCTCACTCTTCAGGCAGAGCTCGGGTAGTTGCTGACTTGTTATTCCCCAGATGGTGGATCGGACGAATGGGTCCTGTAGCTTGGCCACCACGTTCTCTAGACTTGTCCTCAAATGACTTCTTTTTGTGGGGGAGAATCAAAGACATCGTCTACGGCCTGCGTCCAACAACGAGAGAAGACATGAAAGACAGAATCAGAGCAGCATGTGGATCTCTCAGCTGTTCTGAGGTCCGCCGAGCAACCGCGAACGCAAGACAGAGAGCAGAGTCGTGTCTGATACAGGTTGGTTGACATTCCGAACACTATTGAAGAGTGATGTGTGCGAATGAGTGTTCCCAGTTCCCATTTCACAGTAGTTCTCTCACACCATACCGGTATTTACATTACACCCGACGCCCTTTTGATTGTATGTAAACTATACATGCACGTTAGAAAAACAACATGTTTCTTTGATTTACTTTTGATTTTAGTATGAAATCCACGTTTTCGTTCAATATTCTTTGTGCGTAAAATACACACGTCACAAACCATATGCTTACATGATTAATTTTATTGTGCAAAAACTATGCATGTTAGAAAACAACTGTCTTATCAAATGTTGTTTCCTCTAAGACTATCTATCTAACGATACCATATACGATCTATGTTCCCATTTGCAACCTCAAATCTCACCCCCCCTTCCGGTATGATCATGGGAATAGAATTACTACCAATCGATGATTCATATAGGGTATAGTTATCACAATTTTTTCGCCAACCCCCGGTGTCGTGTTGCTGCCGAGAAAAAAGGGGAGAACGTGAGCTGTGAATCAGCCTGTAGAGCAGTTCGTAACCCCAAATATACAAAAATTATTCTCATAATAAGTAAAATGTTTAGGTCTACATTTTATAATACTTTTTTGTTGTATTTCGACGTTTTTCTATTCGTGGGTAGTCTTAACATTCCACGTAATATGCCAACCTGGCCAGTGTGTCTACATGTAAATTAAGTGAGTTTTAATAATTCAAAATTTGAACAAACTTAGATCGAGTGCATTTAATTATATTTGTAAGACTGTGCTGGAGCCTCAGTGAGTGTGAGTTTTTATCTACGTGATTATCGAGAATAGTGTTTACGAAACGACGCCTCGGTTTGTATTTCATTAGTTTTTAACAAACAACGCTATAAAACCGCTTTATATTACACGTGGAACATTTGTTCTCTACGTTCAATATATTTGCATAGTTCCTTGACGTGTCGTTGAACTTCTTATTGTGTCCGGTTTAACATAAACTGTAAGAATGCCGCGCTGCTACTGGTAACCCCGATTTCGGTAATGAAAATTGGATTCTGCATTAAATGTGTGAATGCAATTTCATTAAATGCTTTGCCATTGGTTAGGTATTGTTTTGTTAGTATTCTGAGGAAATTACGTTCACATCGCTGTAGTAATTCTAATATCATAAGCTAAAAGTTATTTTCTCCTAAGAAAGGTTAGGCCAATATTTTATATCTTTCGATTCTGCAAAAACAATATTCATAAGGACGGATTTATATTAAACTTGCATTTAGTAATAAATATAACCACGAAGGTGTGCTGTAAAAAATTGGTTCAAATTGGTTTAGCCCCCAAGGCTTATGACAGAAATTTGTGTTATTCGTAACACTATCGCAGCAAAACCGGCCATTTGCTTACACTTAGTGTGTGTATATTTATACAATTTTGATGTTATTTGTGTTTTACGTATTACACTGCTATCAGTAAGAATTGTTATACGTCGGCAAATAATGCTACGATTGTAATGTATTCAGCAGGAGAATAGTATTTTGTAATATTCTACTTACATAAAATAACGTGAATTTTAAAGGCCTTTAAGCACATCGTTTTCCTTAGTTCTGCCAAAAATTGTGATTAAAAATATTTCTCGTATCTTTTAACGACGATTGAACACAGGTTGTTTTCCGTAGATGTTGGACTAAATAGTTTTATCTCGGAGGGTTTCATTCCTATGATAGGCGAAAATTCGAACCTTGCACGTATTTAACGAGGAATATTCTAAATAGCGTGTCGATAATTTAATCAGTGGAAATGAGAAAAATAATTTCAAAATGTCAGACAGTTTATTTTGAAATAGTAAAAATCACACCATTAGGGTTCGCAAAGATGTATTATTTACTGAATTTAACGTGTATGTATCTACAGTGTACTACAATAGATAATCACATGTTGCATTGCTATGTAAATAGCTACAGTGGACTTATGAACAGCTGATTTAACATACGCCAAATGACAGTGTTTACATTGAGATGCTTCGGCATGAAACGCAACAAGCTGAAATTATAAAATAAGCAAGACTTTGAAAAGGGCTCACTTTACCCAGAATAACATCTAGTTATAATGTTTATATAACTACTCAACTGATTTCTGACAAATACCGTTTAAAACTCGTGGCATGGTAGACCACTCTAAACACATATAATTTCAGTAAATCAAGACTTACTTACAAAATAGTGGCTATAAAAATTAATTTCAACCATATTAAAAATAAAACAGTTATTCTGTGTATACCTAATCAGAGTACTGAATATTAAAATTTGTCTATTTTATGCATCATTGTGTAAGGAAGTGCGGCATGAAGTACTGCTGTGGTCGAGCAGGTGGCCCTCTCTTAACCTCTGGGGCCGCGGTGGCACAGCGACTAGAGTGCTCGCCTCCTACCAAGGCTGAAAGGGTTCAATTCCCGGCGGGGTCGCTCCTGGATCTTCACGAGTGGTAATGGGGCCGGTCAGCGGGTTTCCTCAGGGATCTCCTGTTTCTTAAGCCCTTGCATTCCGGAGCTGCTCCACACTCACCTCGGCTCTCGAGACCTCTCCACTGTCCAACCCCCTGCCACCTGTCTCCAGCCGGCAGCCTCTGTGTAACTCACGCCTCTGCAAGGCTCGAACTCATCCTGTGATGACGTAGTGCGAGGGGCGGGGACATATGACTTGCCTGTGATTGATGCATCGCGACTGGTGGCGAACAGTATCTTCTAGAATATCGGGGATTGCCTCTTCCAGTCAAGAAACCTCTGGACCCTGAATTGGGTCACCTGGAGTCGGAATTATCAAGGAAGTACCAGAAGCGGTGTAAATACAGCGCTCACTCCGCAGGTGGTGTTTCTTGTGTGTATGTGTGTGTGTGTGTGTGATGAGTGTTCCGGCAAGCCGCGGCAGTGACCTGGAGTCTGAGCGACTGCGGAAGACATCAGCTGTGTTTGAGGTTGACCCAGCATCTGAAACTTCACCACAGACTGACAAATTGCTGCAACTGGACTGAGAGGATTAAACTACTTCGTTTATGTAATTTATAAAATATATTAATGCAGTTCACTGACGAGAGTAGTTTCTGAATTCGACAGAATAAAGGCCATGTTGGCGTTCGTAGACGTGCAGGTGAGCGGAACAATCAATACCGGACCCACGCCTGGGGTTGTGGTACGGGAGCGACAAGCCTCACATTCCGATCGCCTCTGGTATTGATTCAGGTGGGCATGATGAATGCTTCATACATCCGTGACGTTGCCAATCGCGTCCTCCAACCACATCTCGACACACTGCAGTAACCAACCTTCCAGCACGATAACACACGTCTCTATGTCGCTAGGGCAGCACAGCATGCTCTACACAACGCACGTATGCTACCCTGGCCTGCTATATCTCCAGACCTCAGTCACGTTGAGCATGTGTGAGACATGATGGAACATCGCCTGATATCCATCCCAGCCCCGGCAACGACCATCACCCAGCTACGTCAAGAAGGTCTACATGTGTCGGAAACTACGTCTCCTATCCTTCAGTGGAAAATATTTTCAACCTTTGCACTTGAAACTTTTGCATCAGAGTCTAATCACAAACACCGCCAGGAGGCATAATGAAATAATGTTTGCAATAAGGTTTGTGAGAGTCTTACACCGGACTGTAGTCTGGGTGAATTAAAGTATATTGTAGAAGAAATATCTGTGTATGGTCATTTGTAGTACTGTCAATAAATCAGAGAATTTAATTTAGTTCTTTCATTTCATTAAGAAATCAACCCCCCCCCCCACGAACCTGGCAGCATTCAGGTACACGTGACAGTATATAATTGTTTACACAATATCTCGGGAGGTATTTCAATAATTGCCACCAATTTGGCTATCAAGTAGTGATATGGTGGGCCTCACTTACCTTCCATTTTTTATTAGTTATCAGACACGGACGTTTTCAGAGTTGTCGCCGTAGAAACATTTTCTGTCAGCATGCCATGCATACCGAAGTTCAAACTTTTTCTACCAATATTCGTATGCTGGCAGCGTTAATAAATTTTATATCAAGTTTTCCCGCCGGTTAGTCACCTAGCCCCAAGATGCATATGCTGTAAGCAATGATTATTATTTAAAGAACATGTAGCACAATCACTCAAAGCGAAATGACATAGAAACCACAAAAATATCAAAACACTGGTCTTGACATTCCCCAAAATACCTGCACTAATTTCAAAATCATCTGTTATATGCAGGTAGGGGGAGTGTATTTTTCATAAGTTTATTACAAAAGTGCAGAAATAACGGTGAACAGGTTGACCGACGTGCTGACAAGAGTGCAGGCATCCGTGCTGCTCGAACGGAACAGTCAGAGGCTGGCTTGCAAACTGAGCCACGCGCGCTTGTGTTAACAACGCCACGACACGCAGCACACACAAGCGCAGGGGTGTCCAGTGAGAATGCTTGAGTCAAGCAATCCAGCTTGCAGCTCTACGACTTGCTGACATGTCGCCCTTCTTAACTCTTCACTCGTAAAAGTTACTTATTGCATGATTTGTGATTAACTTCATGGTGTAATGCAACAAATAATTGACCCACAAAAATAAAAAAATGTTGTGAAATTTAATTTTTCGATCCTCTGAATTATAAATTTGTCAGCTTCAGATGTTCGTCGATGTTTACCCATCTGGGAGGAGCTGGGTTCTGGTGCAGTACTGCGTTTGGAGCGGGGTCTCTGAGAGGCTGCTCGTGGATGCGAGGTGACAGGTGGCTCTACTGCGGTGGCTGAGTCTACCAACTTCCATGTAGATGAATGTGCAGTGTCGGCGTCCACCCCCCCTTGTCTTTACTACTACGTCTCTCGTGCCATATACCGTTACATATATCTGTAATTTCGTCCAGCCAGGGCGAACTACAAACGTGAGTGTAGCACTCGTCATCTTCACATAGGGAACTTGCTGAGAGCTGGGAGGTGTCTTGCGGCGAAAATATACACCAACTTAGTCGGAAATGAATATTCCCATTTCATATTTGAAAATACGTCAAGCTGTGAATCTCACCACGCTCATATTTAAAACATATGCTATGTTCTACACAGCGTTGGCTTGAATATACGTAATCATACCGCGAATTAGGATCGAACATGGAGTGGCCTACATCTACCACTGGGGAAGGATCAGGAAGCAGGTCAATTTCCTCTCCTCCAGATCCACTGTAGTCATCGACTTAGAACTGGTTCTCTGCTGACTCACGACGTCGTTGCTAGATAGGCGTCACACATGAGTGGTAAGCACGAGGTCTGCCATAAGGTTCAGAATGGCGGTGTGCTGGTCGCCATTACAATGCAACATCCATCTAATTGCGTCATGGCAACCATCCGTCTTTAGTTTGTAACTGATTGTTCCTGCCCCCCAAACTTGACTCCGCGGTTCTTCTTCAGTACGCATTATCAACTGACATGTAAAGACAGTCATCGATGCCATATAGCAAATTCACCTGGGCCAGGCCGGTCAAGATGAAGAATGCATGCGTTGTCACCGGGGCCATGGGCTTGGAAATATACGACATGGGAGCTATCTGGTGGTAGATACTAAAACAGAAATAACAAGCAAACTCTAGAGTGTCCAATACCGGAAAAAAACATATATGTTAAAGTCATGATTTAGTGACCAATGGGCAGATACGATTGAATGGTTTGGGTGGAGGGATAATGTTTGTTCTATAAGGTCAATGATGAAATTTGTGAAGGGGTGGGTGAGGGATTAATGGTAGAATGGGAGCAAGGGAAGGGAAATATAACATTAAACGTTACTCAAAATTTTAAGATTTTTTTTTTTTTTTTTATTTTCTCGATTTTTTAAACGTAGGCGAGGTGGGTGGTGGGAATTGATGGTTGGGTAGTTTGAATTTAACATTATTTAATCCTGGATTTTAATTTTTCCCGATTTTTATGTTTAGTGTAAATTGGGGCAAAGATTAAAGTAGTCAACATTCAACACATGGTTGTTGGAGTCAGTATGTAATATGTTCCTAAACTTATTTTATGTTCTTCGATTGTTGACATTTTTTCTGAATTTTTAGAGCTCAAGTTTATTGGAGTCAAGGTCACCAACATTCAACATGGTGGTCGGAGTCAGTACCATATAATATTTTTGTAGAATTGTATGATATTTTTTTCAATTGTTTTTTTTGATTATTCGTTTTCAAGATTATTGGGGTTAAGGCCATTAACTTCCAATATGGGTGTCTGAGTCAGTGACATAATATGCTCTCAAACTTTTATTAGCTTCTTTCGATTTTTTACAATTTGTTCTCGGTTTTCAATTTTACAATCTTTGGGGTCAAGTTCAAGGTTGCCAACATCCAACATGGGTGTCAGAGTCAGTAATTTAATTTGTTCATAAACTTTTATTACTTTATTTCGATTGTTTTGCAATTTTAAATTGATGTTTTCAAGGTCATTGAGGTCAAGTTCAAGTCTACTGGCGTACAAAATGGGCGTGATATTAGTGCCTTTCGATTTTAACGATTGTTTACTCAATGTTTATAACTGGTGAGTGCGAGGGCGGTAGAGGGCGGTGGATTGGCAAGGGGGTGAGGGGAGGATGGTGAGATGAGTGTAATGTTATCATTATGTGTTACACCCAGTTTTTAGAATCAATTTTTAGATTTTAAGCTACCTGCCTCCCTGGCGCTTGAAATTAATTGCAAAGTGTTTGTAATACAATTTTTATATATTTTTTACAAGAAAACTATTAAACTTGTGCTCAATGTGCGTATTCACGGAAAGGTCACTTCATTCGAGTCCTATTGAGTGCTTTCAAGACACGAACATTTGAAACACACTATTAGTAGCACTTAAAAATATATAAACGGCTCTTTCAAAACGTAGTATCGCAAATGTTCTGGTCCGATACATACATAGGCGAGGAAAATACATCAGGGACCTGTATTGAAACTGCTTACAACTTTACAATGAAATTAGAGGCTCACCGTTTAAAGTCCCAGGGATAGAGGCAGAACGATGGAACGCTGCACGTTAGTTCAGAGACTTCCTCTTAGTGGCGATTGTGCACTCTATTTGCACGACACTGTAGCCCTTATCGCTCCCACGCTTCTCTATATGAAACGCGGGGAAAGCTCAGTGTAGACGGGCCCCTTAATGTTTGGTGGAAGAGGGCACAAAATAAATATCTCTGGAGGATATAACAAAACAAATAGGGATACAGCTCTAGGGGACATGATCGCTTGTGTACTTCAATACGTCTGCATTATTGGTAATACTCTATTTTCTTTACTATTTTCTTTAGAGGCGCGGTGATGTAGGGATTAGACAACTCGCCTCCAACCAATGCGATCTGGGTTCGATTCCCGGCGGGGTCGCCGTTGGATGTTCGCATGTGGGAATCGTGCCGGACAATGCCGCTGGTCGGCGGGTTTTCTCGGGGATCTCCCGTTTCCCGCAACCTTGAATTCTGGCGCTGCTCCATACTCACCTCACTTCACCCTCGTCGGCTCTCAAGACCTCGCTGTAAAGAGCCGCCAAAATCTCTTTACTCACTCCCTCTATTTTATTTCGGCTATGGCAATGAAATGAAAGAAATGAAATGTATACTTGACTTTTATGGCTTAAATCGACAGATATTGACGATATATTTCACTTGGCGCCAAAAACCAGCGCTCTAGCGTGTCAGGAATCGCGAGATACACGGGTCCTAAAGTTTCAACCATGCCCCAAACTGCCACTTGTCGCTGCGGACCCCCACCTAAGGCCTCGCACTTGCGCAGCGCTAAGGCTTTACTCGAATCATAGTCGCATACCCTATTTTACGAGATCGCATTTATTTAAATCGTATTATCATAGGCTGTTTATGGTGTGAGCACTTGTATGCATACTGTGTATTCTTCCACCGTATGCGAAATGCCTGATAACTTTATTCATGCGTCGGTTAAGTGAAACCGTGAATTATAAAAGGGAACCTAATGCTTATTCGTCAATTCTTACTCTAATATGCATGAAAAGAAAAAAGAAAGGAAAATAAATCATTTCCGTATTCACACGTGCTTCCCTAATACTTTTAATTCAGCGCTAAGACCTGGAACTACTTTTGCTTCGTCGTTACCAACTTTATTGGACGCACAGGGGCCGCGGTGGCGTAGTGTCCAGGGCGCTCGCCTCCCACCACGGCGATCCGGGCTCGATCCCCGGCGGGTTCACTCCCGGATTTTCGCATGTGAGAATCGTGCTGGACGATGCCGCTTGCCGGCGGGTTTTATCGGGGTGCTCCCGTTTCCCCCGCCCTTGCATTCCAGCGCCGCTCCATTCTAGGGCTTCACTTCTGTCATGCCTGGGGATGACGGTCACCTACGGGTCCCAGCTGGAAAGACCGTCACTCGGAGGGTGTTGCCTTGCCCTGGGTGCACTCCCCACACGCCATTATTATTATTATAAGACGCACACCGCTCAGTGCGTCCATTTGAATACACGCAGGTAGAGAACAGTCACGTTTTACAGAGCTTGATATCAAAAGTGGTTAAATAACCATGAACCACCAATAGTCATGAAGTTATGGAGTCGGAATGGATGAGCCGGCAAACGTTACCTTACGTTACGTTACATCTCCGTGTCTATCCTGGTTCTTCACCTAGCGTTTGAATTGTGCCGCAGTGGGTTTGGAATATGCGTTTTTTTTTAAAACGAAACCACTAAATGTATTCCCTTTATACAAATGTACGGAAATGAAACACACTTTACACGAGGTACGAATAACACTCTCAATACATTATATATGCTATCTCCGAGGACTACAACGTAACTGAAAACACCTTTTCCCCACTGCAGCATCTCTTGATGTATTAATTGCAAACATGCGAAACTATAGTAGAGACCTGCACTGAACTTTGCTGGGTCACCGCTTAAAGTCCCACAAGTTCACGCAGCACGATGAGAACACTGCACGCCGGTAGGGGTGATGGGGCACTAGGCACGCGCGATAGTGTCGCCCTTATCGCCCGCTTGCTTCTGAGCCCGGAGATCCAAGAAGCCGGCTCCCTTAAGCATATTGCCCCGAGTATAGCACAGACTAGGGCTGAGGTAGAGCGATCACGCTGGCTGCGCACAACCAATCTCCGTGTCCTAACATGAACTGCTTTTATGAAAAACACGTCTTGCGAAAACGGCATTGTTTGGATGTTTTATTAGAAAACTAATTTGTAAACAAATGTTTTGAGATGTTTTTATTATACATATAACCAATGTGTAATACAGTTAAAAAAAATTCAAATTGGTAAAAGTATTTGATAAATATAATAGTGCTTGTCATTAAAATATTTATGTATGTATAAACAAACTCTTTCATCACTGTTGACCATTTGCCAATGGAGTTGTGTTATTTTGGGGTAGGTCAGTGTTAGGTACATGCGCAGAAGACGGATAAGTGGCCTACCTCATCTTTAATCTATGGAGTACACTCGTTCACGTATGACGTGTTGCAAAATACGTAAAGTCCTGGTCGGAGCTGTGTAGTGTTAGAGACGAGCACCTTCACAGACTGCGCGGCGTGAGTAATGCTATTGGCTACCTCTGGCACACCGAAATTCTATTATTGGTTGCTACTGGAGCTATTGACCAATAATATTATAGTAATAGATTTTATTTTATCACAAGAAATACGTCAATACTTGCCAGACCAAATTTTTTTTCTTTCGGAATACCTGGAGCGGAAAATTAATGTGTAAGTTAAGGAGCCAAGGGCGTCGGTGACGAAAAAAAATCGTTATTTTATATTTGTACCTCGTACCTTTTAACATGCATACATTAGACTACTATTTCCTCAAATATAATTTTTCAAGTTACAAATTTTTTTCGAAAAANTTAACATGCATACATTAGACTACTATTTCCTCAAATATAATTTTTCAAGTTACAAATTTTTTTCGAAAAAAAAAATAAAAATAAAAATAAAAATAAAATAACCACATAAAAGTCAAAATTTAACTGATTTTGTATTGTGCAAATAATATAAAACAAAATGATGTGCAGATAATTCAACACGGGGTCACTGAACGGTGTTATATTAATTCATTTTAATGTAAGCTTAGCAAATTTATTTTACAAAAATCCAAGGGCGGCCACAAATAAAAAAATTCAAGAATTCTCTTGTTTTCAGCAATTTGTTGAAACTGCAAAAACATTTCCTTGTGCGAATTTGTAGACGTTGTGAAGTAGCTATTGACATTTTCTTTCAATATAATTAATCTCATCTCTGTTTGTAAGTAAGTTTTCTTGGTTTGTACATTTATAAAACAATAAGATTGTGATTATGACATGAATTTAAGCGGAAACTATGATTTATAAATATTCTTGCCAGGAAAAATTAATTAATGATAATATCTAAAAGTTGAACAGTGTATGGTAAAACCATAAAATTCTAATTTTTTCCATCGCGAACGGTTTTAAAGAATTAGCCTCTTATCATACGGATTAATTTTTCAGTTCGGGTGTTGCAAAAGGGAAAATTCACGGTGTGAAAAGTACTAACGAACTTCTCAAACCAACTGCCACTTTAGCACCTACGGAAAGGTTTCAGTAGATCCACGGCACAAGCAGACATTTATTATAAAATAGCTGATGTATCATCGCCAACCAATAGCATTGGCCAGGGAAAGGCGATGTCTATTAGTGCTTGACTCTGGCCTCGCACAGCAACGACCATACCTTCTCCTGTCTGCAACATGTCGGACGTTACCTAGTGTACTGGGGAGCGGTTGGAGTTGAGAGATTTGGGCGGCTCTTAACAACGAGGTCTTGAGAGCCGATAAGGGTGAAATGAGGGGAGCATGGAGCTGAGCCGGAATGCAAGTAAGGGGGAAATGGGAGATCCCCGAGAAAACCCGCTGACCAGCAGCACCGTCCGGCACGATATCCACTTGCGAAAACCCGGGAGTGACCCAGCCGGGCATTGAACCCGGTTAGCCTTGGGAGGAGGCNGGGGGAAATGGGAGATCCCCGAGAAAACCCGCTGACCAGCAGCACCGTCCGGCACGATATCCACTTGCGAAAACCCGGGAGTGACCCAGCCGGGCATTGAACCCGGTTAGCCTTGGGAGGAGGCAAGCAGTCTAACCACTCAGCGACCGTGGCCCCTATACTCAGGATAATATGTTAAAGGGTTAACGTAAAAAACACTTTAATGTAATAATATGTGATTTTAAGAGCAGTGGCAGGCGGTGAGGTAGCAGCGGACTTGTGAAGTCCCGTGAATCACGCAGACACACGCAGGCAGGAGGTATCGAGCGAGGGGTGGCATTGTGTACGGCCCACAGCCACGGCGTATACCACCTCCACGGGCCTTCGTCTCTCCTGACAGCGACAGATAAGACCTCGTCCGTACGTCGCTTTCTCCGCACCGAGCGCTGGTCTTCTGTCGCACTGCTGCACGTATAATCTAAGAATTTATTATTTTCTACTACTTGTACTAAACTTTCACTTATAAGTTGGGGTAGAGGAAGTTTCGCGAATTTCATTTCAGGACGAGATAAACGTCCAACACGTTTATACTGAAGTCGCCTTTGTAGTTGGGTCACAGTTCATTAGACACGGCCTGGACGACTCTGAGCCAATAGCAGACTGGCAAGGAAACAATAAGCGAGTGCCATACTGTCAGGTGTGATGTAACACTGGCTTCTCTCTGAGGCAGCAGCCAATGAACAAACCTCCAAGGCTCGAGTGTACACAGAACTGCGGAGTCTACCATAAACGTCTTTGAACTCCCGAAATTTTCCTATCCCTACACTACTTAACTTATAAGTCTGGTGCCCAATTCCGAAACGTTTTTTATTTATTTAGCAAAACTTGTGGTTAATTTATGGCGGGACAGAAATAATTGCACACAAATATCAGGTTGAACATTTCATATTTTAAATTAATAAACATATTATAATTTCGAAATACTATCCTTGAATAATCAATTAAAAATTTCTTCACAGCCAAAAAACACTACGTTGAGATAATTCATAACAATTAAATTCATCAAAATTAACAATTTCTTGAAAAGGAAATCAATCCGAATAAGAACTTTCAAAAGAACTAGATATATAAAATTACAATGTTAAAACTTAGTTTCTTCAATAACGATTAGAACAAATCATTAAGTAGTTGACTAGAATATGGCCCCATTTTACATGATGATCTTCTGAAAAGGAGGGCAGCAAGAACCATGCCCATCAAAGCTTCCATTTCCTAAAATGCACCATTTAAAAATTACCATTAAAACATTTCTCTCGCCGGAGGCAGTCATAGACGACCCTGCGAAGCTACCGAATAAAAAAATTTCAAAACTAATCACATTTAAAACGTATGGAAAAAGCCCAACGAGAGATTCGTAGATACAACTGACTATAAAAAAGATTAAGACTTGGGCAGTCGAAGAGGGGACAAACACTACTTTTTAAAACAAGGGAAAAACAATAATAAGATAATTTAGTTAGTCCGAAACGAAATTTAAAATGACAGCCAAACCTACAATTTAGAAAAAAAACTAGCATTTTGCTAACCCAAGACAAACACAACTATGCCACAGAAAATACCAAACCATTCTAAAACAGCCCATAAACTCACTGAGCGTTCTCCACGACTCACCGTCTTAACGCCCCATCGCTCAGTGGCTCGAGAAATCAAGTAAAAGTAAGTCATCATCATGATGGCCGCTACGTCCTGCTGGACGAGAAGGTGCGACGGCCAATCCATTCCGAATTTCTCTGCAGACGACACGTTCAAGACGTCTAGGGGAGGGGGGGGATAGGAGCAGCACAGGCCGTGCAACACCTTAAATAAACTATCCAACGCCAATTAAGAATTATGACTCGCGAAGGGAAGGGGAAAGCAAGGAAGGAGAACATAGGAGGAAAAGGAGGGCATCCGAGCCGAGCATAGAGCACACCACAGCGCCGGAGTTGGAGGCGAAGGAAATGTCTCGCGCGACGAGCGCGAGCAGCGAATACTAAAGAAAGAGTACGAGAGACTCATATACAAGCTAATGCCTTTGAAATACGTTCATGCCCTTAGTATTAGTTATTAGTGGGGCCACCGGTTTGTCGCGAAAATATTTCAGGACGTGTTCTCCAAATCTCTGGAGCTGAGATCCACTTTCCTGATTGGTTGATTTCAACTGTCACGCAAATCACGGGAATTCATTGTCAGCATTACTTAATTCTGATTGGCTCTGTTGAGTAAAAAAAAAGTGTCATCCCACAAAGCCACTTGGCCAATAATTAAAAAAAATTTACAAATGTCCCGTTGTACATTGAGGCTGCGTGTACATCTTTTTCGAGAATAACAGGTGGCCCTAGTTAGTAGATAATTCATATTTAATGGAATTTATCCATCAATGAATGTAATAATTTGCTTAAAAGGCAAAAGCATGTTTAACAACGGACGATTTATAACAGTACATAGGAGAAGAGACATTTTGGAAATTTATGTTTATGACAAGAGACACTTTGGAATAGTAAACGTTGGAAATAGAGACATTATGTACGTGGAGGGCTAAGAAACACAAAGACCATATTGGCAAAGATGTAGTTTGGTTTCTGAAGTAAGAGATATGTTCTTCGACCGCCATTTTGTATAGAGCTTCAGGAGAAGAGACACTTTTGTAACTGCAGGCAACCGTCACTCGTAATTGTAAAATAAAAAAAAGGACGTTTTGGTAACCAAATCATGCAGAATTTCCGACAAAAGTACGCCACGTACGCTTTACTAGCATAGAACTGTTTTTAATAACCCAAAGTTTTTGCGTTATGGCATGTGAAAAGTATTTTAGTTTTTTTAGGAAGTGCAAAAACAAATTCATTTACAGAAAATTTAACAAGAGCGATTGAAGAGTCATCTCTTAATTAATTTAAAGTTATGTCCAGCTAAAATTATTTTACAAAATAATTAATAAACTACTAAAAATAAAACTACTCCAAAAATGTTTATTTTTCAGGAATTTTAAAAAATTACGAAATGTTATATAGCATGATTTTGAAGATTCTTTTAAATGGCTTGTGNTTTATTTTTCAGGAATTTTAAAAAATTACGAAATGTTATATAGCATGATTTTGAAGATTCTTTTAAATGGCTTGTGAATTAGTGGTTCCTTATTTTAATATGACTTATCTTATTTTGGTAGGTGAGATAGTTTTTATATTTTGTACTTTCCAAAAACCCTAAAATAGCGATTTTGACAGGCCATCGTGTAAAAAATATGCCTTCTAAGTATTTTATGAGAGGAAGTAATACTCGCTATAATGTCTACAAGCTAGAACAGCGGTTCGTGCAAATACAAAATAATGATTCTTTGGTGACCACCGCATGTACATGCAGTTCGGGATTTGTTTTCTTCTCGTGTTCGAAGCACATCGATAAGGACGACAATAACATGTGCGCCCACTGCCCCGTCACCCCTACGTGCCGTCGTCACGCTCCCCTCTGCAAGCGACACGTGCATTACACGCGATCAAAGCCCACAGATGTAAATATGACTGTGGTTTCACTTTTATTCTCTTACAAAACTCTGCAGGCTAACTTTAAGATGCCATATTTTATTACAATTTTCACAATTTTTTCTCTTTGAATGCAATTAAAATGATGGCATCAAAACCTTACGGGCTTAGATAANTTATTACAATTTTCACAATTTTTTCTCTTTGAATGCAATTAAAATGATGGCATCAAAACCTTACGGGCTTAGATATTTTTTTTTTCATATTTTTTGGCAAAAAGTATTTTCATGTTGTTTATCTGCTGAGACACGGGTAATTTTATTTACAGTGAAGGATTGATGTCTTCAAAATATAATGAAATAATGTTGTACGCCCTAACAAAGCCACATTTAGAAAGGAAATTAATCGTTAACATATTTAATGGTAAAAAAATATAAATCCACAAACGTTTGTAACAGTACAAATAAATACAGTGTAAATTTACTCGTTTGTAAATCTACAAGTGCCGTGTTTGTAATAGACCTCAAGAAATGTTTGTACTATTCTGACCCGCATCACGAGCTGAAGCGAAATTGCGGACACTTAACAACGTAAACCGTATATAGTTGATTGTGGAAAAACTAGGGGCGATGTAAAGTGTAGTTACGTGTAAAGGAAATGTAATGCAAGTTCGAGAAACACAAAACACTTAAAACCACTACTCTAAACACAATAAAACCACTACTCTAATTACAATAAAACGAATACAATTTAAAAGATACGTTGCGCTATTATTCATAAACTGTTAATTATAATATTTAATATCTTCACATATCTTCAAAAATTAAATAAATGCGTTGTTCTTAACCACGTGACTTCACCATTATTTTGTTGTTATATAATGAAATATTGAGTACAAAATAATGGTAAAGTTCGTAAGTCAGTTTGGTGTCGTGGTTAAGCGTCTGTGAAATAACACAAGTGGTGTTTGTTTTAGATCCCGTGCTGGAAACACTATACGTTTTTTTTATTTAGTCACATTTTGAAATAATGTATTCTTTATTGTATGTTATTAAATTCTTCACACTTGTTATATAGAAGAAAAAATTATAATTTTATGCCTCCTTCTCAACTTTAATTATTACTTCAACTTAATTTAGTATTAAGGACATTTTTTTTGAAAGGTGACCTCACAAAAGGACATGGATCGCAAAATGACTCGGACGAAGTCGAGATCTAAAAAGTAACAAATGTTACTGAATTATTTTGAGAGAGTAGCAAATTGTGTGTGTTGTTGTGCAACCAAATAAACAAGAGCACAGCTAGGGTCTGCAGCTCCTACAGAGCGTAAAAAGAAAATTGCTTTGTAGAATGAGATATTTTCAAATGAGAGATATGAGCTCTTGTAATAAATGCTCCTTAACTGGAAAAAGGTAACAAACACGAAAATGCGACCTTTATGATACTCGGAACGACACTTGAAATGAGCGCGCTTCAAATTCTTGAGGGCAGTTGCCCACATACCATGAACATCTTTCGGCAACAAAGTCATTTAGATGCCACAAATTTGACAAAAGGTTATTTGGGGCAAAGGTAAACATAAGATAGAATGGTCTAGTTTTGTGTGATTAATTTATGGCTTAAATGAATGCCATTTGAAGACAATGTGGTTAGGGTTTTGTGGCGTTTGCCATGAGAAGAACACATGTTCTTAAAAAGATGGGAGGTAAACTGCGAACAGTTATCAGACACAATGGACGAAGGTATACCAAGAGTTTGAAAAATGCGTACTTGAGGAGCACGAATAGTGGAGATAGCTTAGCTTTCCGAAGTAAATTAAACTCTACAAATTTAGCGAAAGCATTAACCCACACTAACAACATATTATTTCCTAAAATACTCCTGGGAAAGGGACCAACAAAATCAATTAACAATTTTTCCATGGGTTTTTCAGTTACATCTGAAAACAGAAACCCTAAACGTGTATTCTGAGTTGGCTTTCTCAGAGTACAAATTTTGCAACATTTTACTGGCTCACAGATTTCAGCATCTGTACCTTAATAAATAACTGCTGACGGATGGCCTGAATGTATATATGCTCTATCCATCTCCGCAAAAGTGTTGTGTTTAGAGATAAACATCAAACGAGAGAGCTCTTGATGTTCTAATCCTTCTAATATGGAATAAACCACTTCAGGTTCTGGGAGACTTAAACGCAGTGTGATGGCAGCCTCCTTAACACTGCTCACGTACACAGAAAGAGCCTCCTCAGGTTCTTGCAACGATTAAACCTTCTCAGTTGCAACTGAGCACGCAACCTTGAGGGAGTAAAGAAATGGAGAATGCCAGAAAGATAGGCATCAAATGAAACATGTTGTGACATGTCTAAACTAGTACATTCACTAAACTGATCTTGCTTGACTTCAAGCAGTTCTCGTCCTACATTACTCCGAATGAGTTTTACAATCACTTCCTAAAACTACAAATAATTGGGAACGTTAAGACCATCAGTAGAATGAAAGCTACGCACCAAGTTTCAAATGTTTGAGTGATTCTGCCAAAACAGATACAAACATGTGTGGTGGTGAAGATGACTTGTGCACAGGCGCACTGAAAACAGTGGTGGGATGTAGTTTGTACGAGTTTTGGACACGTGACGCAGTGTGGAGGGCAGTGGATGGAATGGTGGTTGAGGCAAG
This sequence comes from Clitarchus hookeri, assembly GCA_002778355.1. Taxonomy (NCBI): domain Eukaryota; kingdom Metazoa; phylum Arthropoda; class Insecta; order Phasmatodea; family Phasmatidae; genus Clitarchus; species Clitarchus hookeri. Next base: position 45,757 of record NQII01006703.1, read on the forward strand.
TGTGAAAATGGAGGGTTGCCAACTAGGTTAACTGAAATGGGTTGTGTGGTGGCTGGAACATGGTGGGATAGTGAACTAACATTACCGCTAGAAAACTGTTGGGTGATGGAGGTGATGGAGGTGGTGGGGACATCCTCGTTACTGTGATCAATGACACCGACGGAGAGTGGCTCCAAATTAGAAACCGCTTCCAAGAGGAACTGGATCTGATCCGCAATGCTCTCAATTGACTTAAACTGATCATCTGACAAATGCTCACCAAAATTGGTGAAAAAATACTGAGCGCGTCGTTCAAGATGTTCTAAACGGTTCTTTAACTGGGGGCATGAGTAAGATGTATCATCTTTACTAAGATTATCAAGAAACTCTTGTAAAGAAATTATCCTAGTAGTGCAGGTACGATAATCTTCATCAATATCAATATCGGACAACTTGTCCAAAGAAATAGGGACATTAGAATTTAAATCAGCACGGAAAGCGCTTCTAGTTGCTGCTGATGTGTTTTCAGAAGCTTGTAAACGTCTGATGGTGTACTCATACTGACATTCATTCTTTATAAGGAGTTCTGGAACAATACAAAAGGCCATAGTACGAGGACACTACAATATTACACAAAAAAAACACACGTAATCTAACTTAAATGTTAAAGCATGGAGCTCTGACCAACACCGTTTGCGCATGCCCAAGTCTCAAAGGGAAACATGCAACAGGTANGAGGACACTACAATATTACACAAAAAAAACACACGTAATCTAACTTAAATGTTAAAGCATGGAGCTCTGACCAACACCGTTTGCGCATGCCCAAGTCTCAAAGGGAAACATGCAACAGGTATGCACAAATAGAAAGCACTTCAATCTACAAACAGGAACCACCAGCTACTGCTATGCTACCACATTTTATGTAGGACCTTCGTGTCGTGAGCACTCGTAGGTACTCTCGTTATTACACAAGGATGGTACATAAGCGGAAGGTGGGATCTGTGTAGACTAGGGTTTACTAGTGAAGCAGAAAAATATTGGTGTACTCCTAATTTACTTGTTACATAAAAATGTTTAAAAAATTTATTAGTTGCACTCATGGTGTAGGTAAAATTTTTACCAATCACAACATTATAGTAATACATTCATATTTATTTCATGGACGATTAGTGAGGAAGTAAATTACCAAATAAAATAATTGTTTCTTTTGAACAACGGTTCTTTTAAAACTTTTACTTGCCACAACATAAATATATAAATATTAAATACATATAAATAATATCTAGATACATGAGTGTTATTATTATTTTTGAATAAGTATAAAAAAAAAACTTTGATTTTGACAAACTCCATACTCCCTTTCCTTTTGTTATATTATTATATTATGTTATGACCATATGTTTGCTGTCGGGTAGCCGCGATCGCTTCATTTGAAATATTACATTACAGAACATTTACCTTAAATACATTATGTTTACATTTAATTAAGTTGAAACAAAAATAATTTCGTATTTTAACAGTTCTCAATAATATTATTTAATTATTGAAGGACTGATGTCGCGTCAGAAGACAGACATTTCGGAGTACACGAAGCAGGTAAAAATAATATAGAGGTTGCTTGTTCGCAGCAACAGAAGTTCAGACGTCGCTGCGGTGCCGGTTGGAAGAAGAGGAGTCATGGTCGCAACGACCGTGCCACGATCTGGTGTGCAGCTCACACCACAAGAAGGATGAAGAGGTTGGCCACAAGATTAAGACATTCTGGAAAACCGCCAAAACGGTGGATAAACATAATTTCATCTCAAGACGATGAAAGATTACAAAAGTTAGTAAAGTAAGTTGACTGCATGCTGTATGGCGGGAAAACGAAGAAGAAGGAAGTTACTTGAGCGGAAACACACACACATATATATATATACCGAGGTATGCTCCGGGCTTCATGGTCTCGCGCGACTAATCGATACATAAATCGAAAGTTGAGAGAGNATATATATACCGAGGTATGCTCCGGGCTTCATGGTCTCGCGCGACTAATCGATACATAAATCGAAAGTTGAGAGAGACATATAATAATTCACAAATGAAGTTTTTCATTCTGATATTTGTAAATTAAGAATTTACAGAATTGTATGTACTTATAATTAATAAACATAAGANATGAAGTTTTTCATTCTGATATTTGTAAATTAAGAATTTACAGAATTGTATGTACTTATAATTAATAAACATAAGAAAATATACTTTTAAACGAGACACAAAAAATGAAATGAACATATAAATATTTAAACATTACAAAATTTCCAGACGATAAAGTTTGTTTTACACGTTCAAAGTTAATAAACAAAAATATTAAGCATAACTAAAGCACGTTCCAATGGTAAAAAAAATATACATATTTGGTGAAACACCAAATATATATAAGAATTAACAGAATTACATAGACATGAAACAAGTGCCAACAGAACTAGAAAATAACTGAGTTATAATTAATAGTGTTATCATGGTTTGAATATTATAATTTTCACTAGTATTTGTTGAAGGAATTTTGCTAAATGCGTTAAGGTTAATGCAGTAAATAATGCTGCAATTTATAGTCGACGTCTTACATTTACTAAATAAAATGGAAGGTTTACTTTCTGGTTCATAGTAGGGACAATACTTTATAAAGAAGGACGTTATATTTTTTTTTAAACGTGATACTTGTTATATGACATTCAATGTGTGTGTTCAGGTTTTGTAACACTATCATAATTATTTCGAATCTATATTTTGTCCCAGGTTGCAGATGTCACTATGCACAAACTTCCAAGCCAACCTATAGCAGCAAGTTGGCTAATGAAGCACCCAATTTCTGAAATAATTTCAGAATCCTTACAAACAACTTTATGTATTCCGCCTTACAAGGACCGAACTTCCTTCGTATTAGGAAACGGATTTGATGATCCTGATATTAGCTGGATAAAATATAAACTGGCATTGCTACAAAATTTACCCTTTGCTGTCACATAAATGCTATTTTGCAGTCTAGCTTGCTGCCAAATGAATCCGCGACATTTACGTGTCTCTAGTTAATATTACACATTTTCGACCCCAGCACCAACTTCACTTGCAAACTTTGCGGTTATTTTGGTAATACCTACAAAAAATTACTGAAGTTATTTGGCTTAGAATATTGTACTTATTTCATTTTGAGAGCTCTATATGGCTATAAGTAGGGCCAGTGATTTTCGCGTAAAAATCTGAGCAAACAGTAGACTTCAATACTATATGCACACCTCAGCTGTTGTTAAACCTCCATTGGCTGCTGGTGCCGTTTCCGTCTTTGACCAAGCCACTCAGGACTAAGTAACCCCGAAACTGAACCTTCGTGATTCGTGCGCAAACTGTTAACATGGGCCAGAACATTTTTTACCCAATCAAAGAAACTGGACTACTCTACAGTGTTTTGGACTGTATCTTGTCTCGAAATCTTTTCGCGAAATATCACTGCCCCTAGATATAAGACATTAAAAGTAACAGTAAATGAGTAATCGTGTCACGTGTTTTTAAAATTTTAGTAATTTTATCATGATAATTTGATAGGTTTTACTGTAATAGTTTAACGTTATTAATACTTTCAATACATTTCTTTTGGCACGCAACTACACTTCAAATAACCCCTAGTTTTTGCACAAACATCTACATACGGTTTTATGTTGCTGAGTGGCCACCATGTTGCTTGAACTCGCGGATACTGGTCGGTACTGTACAAACATTCCTTGAGGTCTATTACAAATACGGCTCTTGTAGTTTTACAAACGAGTAATTATACAAGATAAATGTTTGTACTGTTACAGATATTTGTAAAATTACAAATAATTTGTTAGTAAGAATAACACATTTTTTTTACAGTCTGTGTTTTAACGTTCCGAAATTATGTTTATGATGAGCATAACGCCTTGAACGTAATCGAAATGCTTTGTATGAACTGTGTGTTCTCTTCTTAGAATATGGCATTGGGCGCAAGTTTAACAGTTTCGTAAAGAATGGTCGGATTTCAAACACACCGCAACGCGTTTCAAGCGCCAGCTAGGCGGACACCTTAATATAGGGACCTATGTGCGCTCTGTACGAAGTGAAAAACCACTTTGAAATCCCGGTTCTCGATGGAAACCGCGTGTACAACGAACGTCTACGTATCGAAATCAAAGTAGGTAATCTTCACAACACGGTTCATGGCGATCGTTTACGTAAATAGCCCTCACGTAAACGATTACCATAAACCGTGCTATAAAGAATACATACGTCCATTTCTCACACGTACACGTTCGTTATTANTTTTACGTAAATAGCCCTCACGTACACGATTACCATAAACCGTGCTATAAAGAATACATACGTCCATTTATCACACGTACACGTTCGTTATTAGCAAGTATTTCCCCGTGATCAGAGCCTTGTCCTTGGAATAAAGAGTAGCTGTAATTCTTCTGTAAGACTTGTAAAATGGCGAACAAAAACAGCAAATAAGTGAATTTTATTCTAGAAAGAGTTACTGCAGCATAAGAAGCTTGGTAAAAATTGGCCAAAAGAGTTGTATTTACAATGTTTAGTCTACTTAGTATTTAAAGTATGTGCATGCTCTGTTAAAAACAGAAATGTATATGACGTCACAAAACGCTACTCGTATTTAAAATCGATCGTCAATCCATATTCAATCCATGGGTTTGTCGTCTGTCTCTATAAAAAAAAACGATTCACCAACTGTCTTCAAAATTTGTACGTGTCGACAGAATTAATGTTTTGTATGCAGTCAGCTATTCATGCATTTTTGTACGTATATCATTCTATAAGCAGATTTTTCCGTTAATAGTCGAGTGCTCATAGCACCACTTTAAAGTGGCGAGGGAAAAAAGAATACGAAACACTAAAATTAAGGAAACCCAATTATTATATTATAATAATTTATTACTATTTTGTAATTAAAATTTCAGAAGAAAGCAGTTCATCACATCAAACGATATATCCCCGATCCTTCAGTTTACTAATGATTGAATATATCTCGTAAATGTGTGTGAGATACCCGAGTTTTTAAAGGTGAATCAAACATCTAAGTTTATCAACAAGTTCATTCTGGTCTTCGGGAAATAGGTAGCCAGTATTCTCAGCATTTTCTGTCTTCTTCATGTAGCTTGTGGCAATAAGAGTGTTGGAAGGGTGTGTCACTGCATCGAGAAAATCACCATCATCGTCTTCAGCACTATCACTGTTGTCATGTTCATTTCCATCAAAGCTCTCTTCATGGTCATCTTCACCTCCTGTTTTGTATTCTATACTAAATTTGCTTTTCTTTGTAGCAGGAGTTGTATGCCCATCAGTCTTTAAAGCCAACAATCGTTTATTTTGAAGTTAGTCGACTTCACGCGAATTTCTTGCAAGTGTGCATTCCATACAAACCGACTCTACTGCACTCATTCTGTCTTTAGCATTAACTGTCTCATCATAATCGCCTGTCGACTCTGTACCCATCGATACAGCAAGAGGTATTGCCGGCAACACTTTCTGACTCCCAATAGACGAAACCTTTGCAGATCTCTGTATTCTTTCAATGTATCGCCTTGCACAAACTGCGTGTGGCCATTGTCACAATTCTTCCTCATGCGAAAAGGACTCTTCGTACAGGTGATTATTGCATATCGACGATATTTTTGTCAGAAGGTAAAAACTCAGTCGCATAATCGGCATTGGCGACAACCAGTTAGCGATGATGCAGGTCGCGGTCAAAGACAGGCAATCGTATTCGCAAGCTGATAAAAGTTTACGACGAGTCGCATCGTCATGTCTGCTACAGGTCAGAACCTGACTGGGCCTGCGCACTGAAGAATGTGCAGCTGCTGCGCAAATGGCGTGCCTCGTACTTGAACCAGGAATCGGCTACCTACGACTAGACACGAAGTCACCCGATGTTCTCGAAATACAAGGGAATTTAGTTTTTCGTATTGTGGCAAACCTGATCAACATCCATATTATATATAAGTGGGAAAAATTTACGAGCTCGTTTAGTCGTCGTCTAGAGGTCCGATCGTCATCATGACTCCATTCTGCTCTATGAACATTAATGCAAGCACCAGGCCAGACTACAGTAGTGTTGAGTATAGTTTCATTGCAGAAGATGGACATCTGTGCACCTGCACCGAGACCTGCGACGGTAGTGGCATGCAGCACTGGCGATTCACAGGTTTTCCAATCGTCTGCGAACCGACGCAGTTTCAGTTGGTCTGTCCGGGAGCATTGGCGTGCGTCGTGTTCCACACGAGGCCACAGACTCAGCTTCCCTGCACCATGGACCAAATCATCACCCCGGCACTGACTCACGCTACAATCCACGTGCCAGACTGTGCCGTGGATTCACTCCAGGCGGGGCACGAACCATCAGCCCACTGCCAGCAACCTGGTTTCAAGGAGGATGCTGCCAGCCAGACGCCGCCGAGTACATCGCCGACGCCAAGCACTATTGTCAGTACCCATCACGGATGATTCTTCCTACGGATCCAGAGATGAACCTGCACCCACTCGTCGACGACCAGTAATGTGTACTCCTGAGGCTTCTGACAGACCTGGTGTCGATGAGCCGGATGATGTTACTAGCATCATATAGCCATCGNTGGTTTCAAGGAGGATGCTGCCAGCCAGACGCCACCGAGTACATCGCCGACGCCAAGCACTATTGTCAGTACCCAATACGGATGATTCTTCCTACGGATCCAGAGATGAACCTGCACCCACTCGTCGACGACCAGTAATGTGTACTCCTGAGGCTTCTGACAGACCTGGTGTCGATGAGCCGGATGATGTTACTAGCATCATATAGCCATCGAGCAAAGAGGAGTCAAGTCTAAACTGCAATGATAATGTGATGGATGGTGAATCGGTGGCAAATACTGCTGCTGCTTGTGTCGAAGGTCTTCGTAGCGACCCTGTGATTTGTGCGNTAAACTGCAATTATAATGTGATGGATGGTGAATCGGTGGCAAATACTGCTGCTGCTTGTGTCGAAGGTCTTCGTAGTGACCCTGTGATTTGTGCGACCCTTCATAGAGCACTGTTGCTTGTGTCGAAGGTCTTCGTAGTGACCCTGTGATTTGTGCGACCCTTCATAGAGCACTGCTGCTTACTGCCGTACATGAATTGCTCAGCCTTCTACGAGGTACCCAAAAATCATAATTGAAGTTCTGCAGATTAAAATAATACGTAATTTGAACTCTGTCCGAAGAAGATTAATAAAAATTATTGATTTTTTGCTGATACTGTATATTTTATTATTTGTAAAATAAATAATGTGTAAAAATATGCTGTGGTTTGTTTTTAAAAAATCCCTGCTTTATTAAAAATTATTTAAAATAAAAATAATTGCATTAAAAAAACACAAAAAAATTAGATATAAAGATTTACGTGACCTTGTCACCATTTGGTACAGGTCGATATCACTCTTGTCGATAGTAAATTATCTCTGGTGGTTGAAACATGAGTTATCAGTGTGCTTTAGTGGGCGATACTAAAAATAAATGGACAGNTGGTTGAAACATGAGTTATCAGTGTGCTTTAGTGGGCGATACTAAAAATTAATGGACAGTAGATATGGCAGGGCGTAGAATGGGTCGAGCGAATATGAATAATTGTCCAACAGCATCACCTAAACATTAAAAAACAAAACAAACATGGCTGCCACCTGGTGGCTAAACTACCAGCTCACCTGGTGTCGAAATCACAAAAATAGTGCCACCTATGTGCATATTAATTAACCAATAAGAAACATTGGTGGCTGGTCAGTCGTCTGCTAGATGTGGTACTGAAGAAACCTCCAGAAATGTAATTTATTTAAATACATTTTTAATAATTTTAATTATATGTTAAATAATATTTTTTATTAAATTTTTACATACATTTAACCTTTTTGGGTTTTTAGGATTTTTTTGGAATTTTTTTTGGAAATTGTTGGGTTGAAGGTCATTTAAGTTTACGGACATGGGGTCAATGTAATGGGTCATGGTTAAGGTCACCAACATCCAATATGGCGGTTGGGTAACTGCACAACATGACAGCCGGCTCCTGGCTCCTATCCTGGATCCCGTTGTCCCAGAACAAAGATAATCATTCTACTCATAAGCCTTATTTTCCTTTTTAAGGTAGTGTAATAAGTTTTTTTAATTGGTATCTACTATTACTTCTTTCCTTTGTGTCTGCAGGTATGTGCTGTAATTGGGCCCAGAAGAGGTCACAATCATCTCTGTTTATAATACCTACGAGGCCAAATAGTCAGTGGGTTGGAAACACCACTGTGGTTGCATCAGGGCAGCAGCGATGCTNACACCACTGTGGTTGCATCAGGGCAGCAGTGATGATTTTGATCAGGCGTCTACTGGAGAAAACCGAGAAATGGGTGAGTTCGATCCAGTTTTTCAAACTTGTAATACTTGAACCTTAACCTTACGTCTGAATGGCTCATTTGGTAGGTTTATCTTCGTAGGTGATGGTATATATGTCCATTTACGGTTACTTCCAACTTTTGTGAAGCCTGCTAAAGTTCTACTTCCTGGATATTCCTCCGCCTCATGTAAACAAATGCTAACCAAGTCTACGCAGTTACACCACAGGGACAACACGCCGCATTCGTGCGCAAGAACAATTTCTTACTACGCATTGCCAACACACGTATTTTTATCCTTTTCCATAAATTAAATATCATCATTTATATATATAATATAAGTAAAAGTTCATTTGAACAAAAAATAAGATTATTTATGTTAACACACGTAGAAAACGCTTGTGTACATGGCATATCCAGGAAACAAGCAAAGACGTCATACATGTAATGATTTTTCAAAGGTTTGATTAAAAAAGTGTAAAGAAACAGCGAATCGGCTATTCCCGTCATTTATGTTGTGGTCTGTATAGTTCTTACCCTGAGCTACAATATAACACAGAAGACGTGACGAGTTGAAGGCGTAAGCCGTGCCTGACTGAGTATGTCTCAATGCTGAGCCGTATACACAAGGGCTTGCGGGGAGTATACTAACTAAGGGGCGCCATCATCTCGCGACTACACTAGGGTTGGGCAAACGTAACCACAATTACGACTGTGATTGCCTTTACTAACAAATAGCTACCATAGGCAATCATAAGCCATTGTGTGATGGCCGACTGGAGGTGGGGAATGTAGACCCCGTAAAATCCCCCTCGACAGAATCGCGAAGTTACATGAAATTTAAGCGGTAGAAATAAGATACAGGAACAAAACAATATTGCTGATAATTTATTAAAAATGCTTTGAAAAGAGAGAAATTAAAAACTGACACAGAAATGTTTTTTTACACTTAATTTGATTTTATTCCAATGAGATGTGGAATATACACAATTAAACTTTTCCCCTCCATTACACTCAGTAAGCACATGGAACTAAAAGTAAGTGCATAATAATAATAATAATGGAAAACCAATACTAGGTTCCCTAGGACCTAGCCCCTTGCAGGAGCTCTTTCTTTTCAGAGTTCACCATGTTGTGTTATTTAGTAATACAGAGGTAATTGGCACGTGCAATATTGGCCCTTAAAAATTTCCATCCACAGTTGTTAGAAATAAGCGAGCAGTCAGTACAAGTGTTTAATGGCGGCGTAGGAAACCAGACAGATGCACACGGTACCTGTGTGAAGGATTTCTTCCGGAAAAGATCTTTTAATGCCTAATCATATTTTTATGACAGAAAATTATGTTTCCTCATTGGTTAATCAGCATTTTCTCACTATCCAGACATGAGAGAGTTCAAAAGTATTAAAAAATGCACTGTTCTCCAGTTTGCTCTCATCAGTCTGCAGGTGTTCTTCAGTTTGCATGGAGGAATACGATAAAAGATTGCAATTCCCGAAACGTCTCATATGTTTACTCGTAAGTTACTCCTGTGTTCGTCTTTACTCTATTCGCTATTTCTGTTAGTCTTTGTGCATATCTGTAAGTTTTTGGTTTTTGCAAAGTTTATCGTTTGGCCGTCTTGGTTGTACTGTCCATATTTATTATTTTGGTGTTGTTCAAGCCTGTGTCGTCATGTCCGATTGTGATGTTTACTTGTTGCTTTCTGACTTCGGAATTCTCTGTACTGGATTCTTATTTATACACTGTGTGATCAAAAGAATCCATACATCCTGCAAAACGTGTGTTTAACATAGAGGGTGACACACATATACCGCGTTGAACACATGGTCAGCGATCGCAGTAGCCAGCAGACAGCACGAGGCAGTTGAATGGGACAGTCTGAGGAACTCAACGGACCCTCAACGTGGTCACCTGGTCGGGCGCTACCTNAGCACGAGGCAGTTGAATGGGACAGTCTGAGGAACTCAACGGACCCTCAACGTGGTCACCTGGTCGGGCGCTACCTGTGTTAGAAGTCTGTGCACGAGATACCCACCCTCCTGAATATCCCTGGGTCCACTGTTTCCGATGTTACAGTGAAGTGTAAACGTGAAGGGATGTGTACGATCCATAAGCGAGGAGGCATACCTCCCATGTTGACCGCCAGATACTGTCGAGGGTTGAAGAGGGTCATACAACGTAGTCGTTAATCATCCATCACCACCGTCACACAAGAATTCCAACCATCATGAGGATCTACTCCAAGCGCCATGACTGTTCGGCGTGAGGTGCGGGAACCTGGTTCCGATGCCCAAGCAGCTGTCCACAATCCACGCGTCACACAGGCAAACGCCAAAAGCCACCTCGCATGCTGCAAGGAGCATCGAAACTGGACCATATAACAGTGGAGGACCATTGTGTGGAGTGATGAGTCACGGTATACAATGTGGCGATCCAATGGTAGCGTCTGTGTAAGGTGAGTGCCTGGCGAACGACAACTACAGACTCTATAGTGCCGACTTTGAAATTCGGGGGAAGTGGGGTAAGAGTAGGGTCATGTTTCTCCTGGAGGGGGCTTGGCCCCTTGTTGCTTTATGCGGCACTGTCAAGGCACAAGTATACGCTGCGTTTTAACTGCCTTCAGGTTGCCTATTGTCAAAGACCAGTTAGAGGATGACCACTGTGTCTCTCAACGTGACCAAGTACTCGTCCCTACTGCAGGGCATGTGCGCGAGCGGTTTGACGACAACGCAGTCCCACTTATGGACTGACCTGCGCAGAGTCCTGGTTTGAATTCAATAGAACATCTTTGGGATGTTTTGAAACGCCGACTTCGTGCTAGATCAGACCGACCCACATCGACACCACTTCTCATTTCGGAACTCCGCGAGGAATGGGCTGCCATTCCCCAGGACACCTTCTGTCACCTGATTGAAAGTATGCCTGTGAGTGCAGGATGTCATCAATGCTAAGGATGGACCAACATCGTATTGACTGCCAGTATTCTCGATGGAGAGTTNCTGTGAGTGCAGGATGTCATCAATGCTAAGGATGGACCAACATCGTATTGACTGCCAGTATTCTCGATGGAGAGTTCCTCAAACTCGCACTTCATTTCCAGGTTGGTTTCTGGATACTTTCGATCACGTAGTTTATACTGATAACCAGAGAAAGTGATTTTTCGCGAAAAAAATTGAGCACATGGTACACTTCAATACTCTCAACACAAACAGAATTTTTTTTTACCTTTTGTCGCCTTTGCATGAGAAGTCGTTTCCGTTTTTAAACGGGCCAATTAGAATTCAACAACTTGGCAGTGAACAAAAGCTATTTACGAAATAAGAGTAACATATTAATGTAGCCAACCGAGAAATGTAGACAACCACACTGTGTTTTGAAATAGAACTTGTTTCGAAATCTTTTCGCGTAATTTCACTGCCCCTACTGATGAGAACCAAACTTAGCTTTTGTTTTGTGCCTTTGCGTTGGTTTATCGCATTATTGTGGTTCTCTTAAGAAGTCCAATACAATGGGGTATGTTTATAACAGTGAGCAAAGCGCTGCAGTAGCTGCACGTCATTCAGCCACTTCGCTGCAACGCGTATATTGCAGCAGACATAGACTTGCTGCATATACGCTGCTGGCAGATCACAGACTATATATGAGGTGTAGAGAAAAATATTTTGCTATTGATGGAATAACGAACATTGCTTTTGGAAATTAGGTATTCACACACCAGGATGAAGAAGAAGCACAGAATACGGCACAAGTTCTGTGATATTACCAACTTCTGCTATTATTATTTTCGTTACTTTATGTTTAAAATTACTTCTGTATACATTAAAAAATATTCTTTTTCAACACTCTTTGTGAACGATATATCGCACCGATACCGATATTGTAATCCAGTTTCAAAATGTTAATGAAAAGTGTATATAGTCCATGCTCGGTTACTTCCAACTTTCCTGAAGTCCTGCTGAAGTCCTGCTTCCAGGATATTTCCCCGCNGTATATAGTCCATGCTCGGTTACTTCCAACTTTCCTGAAGTCCTGCTGAAGTCCTGCTTCCAGGATATTTCCCCGCTTCAGGGACAACGCACCTTATCCGTGTGCACTCAACGTAATGATATTACTCACGAGAACTATTTCTTACTAGGCATAACAAACACACCTATTTTCCTCCTTTATTAATTTATATTAATTATGAAAGAAGTATTACAATTTACAAAAAAAATAGATATAAATGTTTCATTACGCCAAATATCAGGTTTTTTATGTTGACACAATTATAAAATACTTGTGATACATGAAATATTTAAGAAATAACCAAGCATGTCTTACATGGGGTAATTTTTGAAAGGTTCCATTCAAAAAGTGTGGATAATCTGCGCATTGACTACATCGCACAGCCCTTCTGTGAAGTACAGCTACACGTCACGGGCAGACTGGGTTCAGGGGTGTACATGCAGACGAAGCAGGCCTGACGTCTGTGAGGCGAGCTGTCAGACCAGATCGATACCCCTGTGCGGCACTTATCTGCCGTGACTCACTGCGTCACCACCTTCACAAAGCCTTCCACACAAAGCGGGACACCCCTACTCCTCTTCTGTGCTGTTCAGCTGGAAGCGCGGAGTTAAGGGCGCGGTTCGCACACAAACAATAGTCACTTGGTTACATTCTTATTCTGTTGTTATGGTTGAGGACGTCGTAGTAAATTCCCCCAGAACTCCGCAGGTCAGTCGGGGGCCGCGCTGGGAAGAGATAAGTTGCGCGGAAGCAGCTAGAGGGGTAGGTTGTGCAGCTCTGACTGGGTTACGGNTTGAGGACGTCGTAGTAAATTCCCCCAGAACTCCGCAGGTCAGTCGGGGGCCGCGCTGGGAAGAGATAAGTTGCGAGGAAGCAGCTAGAGGGGTAGGTTGTGCAGCTCTGACTGGGTTACGGGGTATGCGAGGGGCTGACAGTCTTCCTCCCTGGATGCAAGCTTGGCGCGCTCGGGCAGTGTTGGCAGACCGGCCGAGAAGTAAACGAGCGGCAGGGGCGGACAACCCTCCAGTCACCGCTCGGGCAGAGTTGCCAGACCGGCAAAGAAGTGAGCAAATGGCTTGGCTGACCACCCTCCAGTCACCACTCTGGCAGTGTTGCCAGACTGGCAGAGAAGTGAGCCCTGTGGCTGGGCGAAACACCCTCCCGTCACCGCTCAGGCAGTGTTGCCAGACTGGCATAGAAGTGAGCAAGTGGCTGGGTGGACTACCATCCAGTCACCGCTCGGGCAGTGTTGCCAGACCGGCAAAGAAGTGAGCAAGTGGCTGGGCGGACCACCCTCCAGTCACCGCTCGGGCAGTGTTGCCAGACCGGCAGAGAAGTGAGCAAGTGGCTGGGCGGACCACCCTCCAGTCACCGCTCGGGCAGTGTTGCCAGACCGGCATAGAAGTGAGCAAGTGGCTGGGCGGACCACCCTCCAGTCACCGCTCGGGCAGTGTTGCCAGACCGGCATAGAAGTGAGCAAGTGGCTGGGCGGACCACCCTCCAGTCACCGCTCGGGCAGTGTTGCCAGACCGGCATAGAAGTGAGCAAGTGGCTGGGCGGACCACCCTCCAGTCACCGCTCGGGCAGTGTTGCCAGACCGGCATAGAAGTGAGCAAGTGGCTGGGCGGACCACCCTCCAGTCACCGCTCGGGCAGTGTTGCCAGACCGGCATAGAAGTGAGCAAGTGGCTGGGCGGACCACCCTCCAGTCACCGCTCGGGCAGTGTTGCCAGACCGGCATAGAAGTGAGCAAGTGGCTGGGCGGACCACCCTCCAGTCACCGCTCGGGCAGTGTTGCCAGACTGGCATAGAAGTGAGCAAGTGGCTGGGTGGACCACCCTTCAGTCACTGCTCGGGCAGTGTTGCCAGACTGGCATAGAAGTGAACGAACGGCTGGGCGGAGCACCCTCCAGTCACCCCTCGGGTGGTTTTGCCAGACCGGCAGAGAAGTAATCAAGTAGCGGGGCGGACCACCCTCCAGTCACCGCTCTGGCAGTGTTGCCAGACTGGCAGAGTTGTGAGCGAGAGGCTGGGCGGACCACCCTCAAATCACTGCTAGGGTGAACTCCGTGCATCCCAACTGTGCTCACGTACGGCCAATGACACGCTCTGCCATTACCTCTCGCACTTCCACACCTAGTCGCTATCACTGTGTTGTATCACTGCCCAAACAATATATCCCATAAGGAGGGTGGCACCCACTTACACATAAGTGAAAAAAAAATGCTTAAGAAAGACTTTAGGCACCCCTTACATATTTTGCTTCCTCATAAATGTAATTTTATTACAATTGGTGCCCACATTATCCTGTAAAATATAAAAATATAACTATTATCTATACGTGCAGACGCAATGAATAAGAAACATATAACAACAATTTTTCGGTTATAGTTATGACAAACTTAATATAAAATTCCGATTATAGTAACGTATTATTTTGAGAACATCAATGCGATGTCAGGAATCTGAGATTTTACTCATCATTCCATCGTACACTGAAGAGCCAAAAAAAACTGCTATAGTCGTGCGTATGCAAATAACAGAGTTATGGAACCAATCAGTGTAACGCGATGCGGTCGGCAGCTAGATCGGTTACCGCTGCTACAATGGCAGGTTATCAAGATTTGAGTGAGTTTGAAAGGTGGGTTATAGTCGGCGCACGAGAGATGGGACATAGTATCTCCGAGGTAGCGATTACATTTGGATATTCGCGTACATCTATTCCACGAGTGTACCGTGAATATCGGGAATCCGGTAAAACATCAAATCTTCGACATCGCTGCGGCCGGAAAAAAAATCGTAATATAACGGGACAATTGACGACTGACGAGAACCATTAAACGTGACAGACGTGCAACCCTTTCTCAAATTGGCGAAGATGGGATTTGTGGACTGCCCTGCAGGATTAATGGTGTGAATTGCCTCCTGCATACCTTCAGACATTAGCCGAGTCCATGCCACGTCGTCTTGCGGCACTACTGCGTGCTCGGGGGGCTCTACACGATATCAGACGGGTGCACCATTTTTTTTGGCTCTTCAGTGTATTTAAGTGGACAAAGATGCTCGGGTGCTCAATTAACCTCATTCTGGTGCAGTTGATCAAAAGTTAGGAGTGGAAAATGTACACGCAGCATCCCCTCCCTCTTGTTGTTACGCCATTATAGCTGGAAGTACAGTCTACTCATATAAGAACTTTGATATGGAGTGTACACGAATAGACTTATTTTGGCCGAAATTTGGACATTTATGTTTGTAGATTCCTGCCAATATTATTAATTTTGGTGATGCAATAAACAGAAAGACGTGTTACGTAATTTTCAGTTTGTTGCTGACGGCGCGGCAGTAGCTTCGCAAAACGCCGACAACCGTTGTTTATGATGCAAGAGGCGAAGATAGCGATACAGAATGCAAGAGAGGCGTGCATTCTCACTTTTGAAAATATATTTGTAAAATGAAAGGGAATAATAAGAGACGTACTGGTCCCTAACGACAATAATAAATTGAAAACGCCGAGATCTATTCGCTTCCTGACATCGCTTTAAATGCAGATTAATAACGATATAATCGTTCAAGCTGTCTATTAAAGGTACATAAATTAAAAAACAATATCACTTACCTAACTAGATTTCAGATCAAGGGAAAAAGTAAAATTATAGAATTACTTAACTTCGTGTGTACACATGTGCGCAGTCAGTTCCATAGATGAATTGTGTACTCAATGTGTCGTCCAGTGTTGCGTATAAATTTGTCCTTGTTCATTGTAATAATGTGTTGTCTCCACTGAGGCTTTTCTTGGTAACTATTTTACACTGACTTCTCTNGAAGTGAGCAAGTGGCTGGGTGGACCACCCTCCAGTCACTGCTCTGGCAGTGTTGCCAGACCGGCATATAAGTTAGCAAGTGGCTGGGTGGATCACCCTCTATCACCGCTTTGGCGGTGTTGCCAGACTATAATAGAAGTGAGCGAGCGTTTGGGCGGACCATCCTCCAGTCACCGCTCTGGCAGTGTTGCCGGACTGGCAGAGAAGTGAGCGAGCGGCTGGGCGGACCACCCTCAAATCACTGCTAGGGTGAACTCCGTGCATCCCAACTGTCCACACGTACGGCCAATGACACGCTCTGCCATTACCTCTCGCACTTCCACACCTAGTCGCTATCACTGTGCTGTATCACTGCCCAAACAATATATCCCATAAGGAGGGTGGCACCCACTTACACATAAGTGAAAAAAAAGTGCTAAAGAAAGACTTTAGGCACCCCTTACATATTTTGCTTCCTCATAAATGTAATTTTATTACAATTGGTGCCCACATTATCCTGTAAAATATAAAAATATAACTATTATCTAGACGTGCAGACGCAATGAATAAGAAACATTAAACAACAATTTTTCGGTTATAGTTATGACAAACTTAATATAAAATTCCGATTATAGTAACGTATTATTTTGAGAACATCAATGCGATGTCAGGAATCTGAGATTTTACTCATCATTCCATCGTACACTGAAGAGCCAAAAAAAACTGCTATAGTCGTGCGTATGCAAATAACAGAGTTATGGAACCAATCAGTGTAACGCGATGCGGTCGGCAGCTAGATCGGTTACCGCTGCTACAATGGCAGGTTATCAAGATTTGAGTGAGTTTGAAAGGTGGGTTATAGTCGGCGCACGAGAGATGGGACATAGTATCTCCGAGGTAGCGATTACATTTGGATATTCGCGTACAACTATTTCACGAGTGTACCGTGAATATCGGGAATCCGGTAAAACATAAAATCTTCGACATCGCTGCGGCCGGAAAAAAAATCGTAATATAACGGGACAATTGACGACTGACGAGAACCATTAAACGTGACAGACGTGCAACCCTTTCTCAAATTGGCGAAGATGGGATTTGTGGACTGCCCTGCAGGATTAATGGTGTGAATTGCCTCCTGCATACCTTCAGACATTAGCCGAGTCCATGCCACGTCGTCTTGCGGCACTACTGCGTGCTCGGGGGGCTCTACACGATATCAGACGGGTGCACCATTTTTTTTGGCTCTTCAGTGTATTTAAGTGGACAAAGATGCTCGGGTGCTCAATTAACCTCATTCTGGTGCAGTTGATCAAAAGTTAGGAGTGGACAATGTACACGCAGTATCCCCTCCCTCTTGTTGTTACGCCATTATAGCTGGAAGTACAGTCTACTCATATAAGAACTTTGATATGGAGTGTACACGAATATACTTATTTTGGCCGAAATTTGGACATTTATGTTTGTAGATTCCTGCCAATATTATTAATTTTGGTGATGCAATAAACAGAAAGACGTGTTACGTAATTTTCAGTTTGTTGCTGACGGCGCGGCAGTAGCTTCGCAAAACGCCGACAACCGTTGTTTATGATGCAAGAGGCGAAGATAGCGATACAGAATGCAAGAGAGGCGTGCATTCTCACTTTTGAAAATATATTTGTAAAATGAAAGGGAATAATAAGAGACGTACTGGTCCCTAACGACAATAATAAATTGAAAACGCCGAGATCTATTCGCTTCCTGACACCGCTTTAAATGCAGATTAATAACGATATAATCGTTCAAGCTGTCTATTAAAGGTACATAAATTAAAAAACAATATCACTTACCTAACTAGATTTCAGATCAAGGGAAAAAGTAAAATTATAGAATTACTTAACTTCGTGTGTACACATGTGCGCAGTCAGTTCCCTAGATGAATTGTGTACTTCAATGTGTCGTCCAGTGTTGCGTATAACTTTGTCCTTGTTCATTGTAATAATGTGTTGTCTCCACTGAGGCTTTTCTTGGTAACTATTTTACACTGACTTCTCTGTTGTTTCGTCAATATTTTTTTCTCTTTTACAATGTTCGTTAGTTATACAACAAATTTCCTTGTGAGATTTTCTATGATTTCTTTTTAGACATCTTTTGACTACAGCTAATTTTGGTTCGTTTGTAGTGTGGGTTTTCACGTCTTCTTGTGAGTTTTCGGTGATGATATAGCTCTGCAATGGCGCATGAAAGCCCGTTTCAATGACGGTCCGTTGAATAGTTCGCACGCTGGCACTTTTTGGTTCCCCAGCATTGAAATCTGCGCCAATTTGAGAAAGGGTTGCACGTATGTCACGTTTAATGATTCTCGTCAGTCGTCATTTGTCCCGTTCGTTCACGATCTTTTTCCGGCCGCAGCTATGTCGAAGATTTGATGTTTTACGGGATTCCCGATATTCACAGTACACCCGTGAAATGGTCGCACGTGAAAATCCAAATTGTATCGCTACCTCGGAGATGCTATGTCCCATCTCTCGTGCGACGACTATAACACCACGTTCAAACTCATTTAAATTTTGATAACCTGCCATTGCAGCAGCAGTAACCGATCTAGCAACTTTGCCAGACGCTTGTTGTCTTGTATAGGCGCTGCCGACCTCATCGCGTTACTCTGATTGGTTACATACCTCTGTTATTTGCATACGCACGCCTATACGAGTTTTGTTTGGCTCTCCAGTGTATTTCCTCAGTTCCGTACGCATAATAAAGGCACATCCTGTAGCAGCCTCTGTTACTGTGGATTACTGCGGCTAAAACACACAACTCACGTTTGTTCTGCTGTAAACATGCGCATGGCGCTACTTGTACGGCACACGTGAGGCACGGTCAAGGTTAACTTGCGCAAAGTGGCTTTGCTCTACATATATTCGCTCCGAGCGTATAATATCAATCCCAATACATTTTCATCACACATCGTACTCCATATTTAAACTTATAAAAGTGATCCTACGACTATGGAAATAANAATCCCAATACATTTTCATCACACATCGTACTCCATATTTAAACTTATAAAAGTGATCCTACGACTATGGAAATAATAATACTGTTTAATTATCTCTCGTAATATACACTGACATGCTTTTACTCACAAAGATAGAAAAATTTTATTCTAAATTTGCACAGAATTCTTTTACTACCATGGAAAAGCAGCATAGAGGCCACATCGAAATGGAACTAAACTTGGTACTAGATATTGCAATAACGTCTTGCGCTTTCTGACAATTACATATTTTATGTTTAGTAATTATTTGCCAAATGTATTCACTCCTATTATATTTTCAGTGTTATACGACCATAAACATTGAAAAGGATATTTTAATATTTTTAAATAAATATGGCACCATATCCATTTTCTTTGTTGTCTGTCGTATATTCACGATGGCAGCTTGTCACATTCAAGTAACCACTCACAATGGAGGATATTCGAAATTTCTATTATGAATTGAATCGTTCCTGCTGTGCACTACTTTACATGTTCACCTCCAGTATTCAGAACTTTTGCAAGCACAAACTGGGCTAAAAGTTCTATTCTCTTGCAGTATATTCCAGGTAGAAGTGATTGATCCTTTACCTCCTTCTAGGAACAAAGTTGGAAAACTAATAATATTTTCCCGTTATTTCTGGCATGGGTGGCTGCCTTATGTATTTTCTGGAAATAAAGTGTTTTTAATTTAAGAAGACCCTAACTTTGAAAGGAATTTCAAAGGAAAAGTGACTTTGATGGCCTCCTTTTATATGCCATACCCTTACGTGCATTTACTAAAAGTGTATGAAATTGTTTGTGGTACATGAAATGGCATCGCTTTTTCATGTCCATGGAGCCACTTTTTACAAAGCAGATGTATGAAACACCCGACTCGCATTTAGTTTGATGGTCGACAACTAGGAAGTTTATAAAGGTGTACTTAGTAGGTAATGTTACAGGCGAGAGGTTACCTGTCAAGACAGGTGCCCTGGTCACCGTGCAGCTAGAACACTGGTCTCCCACCCAGGCGATCCGGGTTCGATCCCGAGTAGGGATTTCCCCATTTTTCATAACTAGGAAACGTGGTTGACGTTGCTGATCGTCACGGGTTTTCTCGGGGGATTCCCGTTCACTGCGCCCTTTAATTCCACCTTTGCCCCATACTAGGGCCTCATCTCATGGAAGATGGCACATACGGACGTCAACTCGATGGGTGCCACCATCGCTTTTACTCGATAGCAAATATAAAATACATTTTTAAAAACATTCCTTACACATGTTAGGTTGGGATGGATATAAGAACCCACACGAAACTGATTCTGATCTCGTGCAATAATGCGTATAGGCGAGAGCATTGGTCGAGTGCGCATTAGTGCCACCCGATATGTGATTTGATGCTTCGATGTATTTGTCTTGTTACAGCGACGTAGCTATACGTGTGTTGTATTCAGTAGCCTAATTATTAAGTGTTACACATTTACAGGTCCAATACACTATTGTTTTTGTAAATCGTATAAATGAAATACAGTAAATTAAAAAAAAACAATAAATTGTAAGATCTAAAGCTTTCCATGTAATGACAGGAGTACAATACCATTAATTTTCATGTAATTAATTGCTACCCGGATGTGATGTTATTTAGTGATGTATTGTATATTTTTGTTTTCAGCATGAAATAGAATCTCCTAGAAATGTAGTAAAAGTTCTCATTAAAAACATCAGTCGTAATTTTTATCAACATATTTTCTAAAAATGCTACATTATTATGGATTTTTATTTGATCATACAGAATATTCGAAAATTTGTTAGGCATATATTTTGGTTTTAATTTCGTGTATTTAAATGCGACATTTGTAATACATTTTAGAAATTAATCATTTTGTCAAGATGTTGTGTTAAACGTAAGAAAGTGATTTAAAATACGAGAATTTTTTTCGAATTAGGGTTGAAACTCGAGAAAATAATTCATAGTCTCATTCGTGTAGGCTACAATCTCAGTAAGGACATTTCGCTAATAAGCAACTCTTTCTGTGTGGCACACACACACACCTGTATTTTTCGTCAAATTGTTTGAAGTTGTATCGTTTTTTATATTTGGTATTTCAAAAAGTATTCATTTTATTAAAATATACTGTAAGTGTGGATGCCCTATCTGTCGCAAGGACAGCCATATTTAGTTCAAATTTGTCTTGGAATTACACGTCCTCTACTCTCGAAGACAGACGACATATGGNAGCTTTCCATGTAATGACAGGAGTACAATACCATTAATTTTCATGTAATTAATTGCTACCCGGATGTGATGTTATTTAGTGATGTATTGTATATTTTTGTTTTCAGCATGAAATAGAATCTCCANTTAATTGCTACCCGGATGTGATGTTATTTAGTGATGTATTGTATATTTTTGTTTTCAGCATGAAATAGAATCTCCAAGAAATGTAGTAAAAGTTCTCATTAAAAACATCAGTCGTTATTTTTATCAACATATTTTCTAAAAATGCTACATTATTATGGATTTTTATTTGATCTTACAGAATATTCGAAAATTTGTTAGGCATATATTTTGGTTTTAATTTCGTGTATTTAAATGCGACATTTGTAATACATTTTAGAAATTAATCATTTTGTCAAGATGTTGTGTTAAACGTAAGAAAATGATTTAAAATACGAGAATTTTTTTCGAATTAGGGTTGAAACTCGAGAAAATAATTCATAGTCTCATTCGTGTAGGCTACAATCTCAGTAAGAACATTTCGCTAATAAGCAACTCTTTCTGTGTGGCACACACACACACACCTGTATTTTTCGTCAAATTGTTTGAAGTTGTATCGTTTTATATATTTGGTATTTCAAAAAGTATTCATTTTATTAAAATATACTGTAAGTGTGGATGCCCTATCTGTAGCAAGGACAGCCATATTTAGTTCAAATTTGTCTTGGAATTACACGTCCTCTACTCTCGAAGACAGACGACATATGGGGAAGTTAATCGTATTTGTTTTTAACAGTTGCAACTATTTTTATATATTACCAATACATAAAACATCAGGCTCACGAACGCCGCGAGAAATCGGTGCAAATCTTTAGCGTATTTATACAGTTAAATTGTCTCGTCGACATCGATGTCATCGTAACTGGCCCTACTTCCACGGCTATTTAAAAAAAGGAGTCATTGTCTTGCCAGGAATTNTACTTCCACGGCTATTTAAAAAAAGGAGTCATTGTCTTGCAAGGAATTCGAACCCAGAACCTTTCGTACCGCACGAAAACGCACTACCTACTAAGTACATCACGGATGTCTATAGTCATGCAGGATCGTGCATCCTCCCCCTTCCACCTATTTCCGTTTTAGATTAGAGTTAGCCAGGCAATTTGGATGTCGTTGCAAGCAAATGCTGTAGACGAACAAGAAGAAAATGTTAGTTTGTAAATTATTATTATCGGTATTCCTGATTGCGAAGAACGGCCGACCATTAATAAGACGATTCTTTTTGTTGAACGAAACCAAATATTTCAAATTAAGTCAATACACTTTACTTCAGAAAACATAAATATAATGAATTTCTATCATACTTAGCATATCTCTGGTACAGTGCGACGTGACTGCTGGTAAACAACCAACGATNAAATATAATGAATTTCTATCATACTTAGCATATCTCTGGTACAGTGCGACGTGACTGCTGGTAAACAACCAACGATTCGTATATATATATATATTTGTGAACCAGATTTCAGGCATATTAAGGATTTATAAAAGTGCATTTCTGTATATGTTCCCTACTGGGTTGGTAGTTCACTCGGGAAGTCGTTAGTCAACAACTGTGTTATCTGTACCCGACAAGATGAAGGACATCTCAAACTACGTCAGTCGGTCACAACACAGAGAGTCAACTCACACGCAAGCCAGTGACGTCCACACATAAGATCTGACACAAGGATGAGATGACACTGGTGCCTTGCCAAGTACAGTGCTGGTCACGAGTATCAGTCATGTGCAACGTGTCTAGTATCGTGGACATAGCCACTGAACGGTACTTTTTTTAAATTTAGGTATTAGAACAAAAATAAAACGTCTTAACCTGATATAAAAAAAATTTGCATTGAAGAGAAACACTTTTCATCCAATAAGACTGGTTTTAAGGAAATATTTTACTATAAAGAATCCTTATTGCTGCTGGTAATCTTCCTTGTCCGAAAAACGATGATAAGATCGTCAGTAAAATAGCTTTCAGAAAACATTTCTCGTCTNTGCTGGTAATCTTCCTTGTCCGAAAAACGATGATAAGATCGTCAGTAAAATAGCTTTCAGAAAACATTTCTCGTCTGGTTTACAGTTTCCTGTTTCCATTTTCGTCTTTATTACGTATTAGTTAAAAGTAATAATATTGAAAAGGGGCGTTTTCATAATAATGTTTAGGTGCAAAATGACATCCTTATTAGAACACCATAAAATGTCAGGGAGACCATTAAAATTCTCACTGAGGACATTTGCCGACAGGAACGACAGAAGACAAGTTCAGTGGGCTCCTTCACTAATGCAGAGTGATGGCGCAGTGTTGCTAGTTAGTGCTGCTAGTTAGTTCTGCTAGTTAGTGGTGCTAGTTAGTGCTGCTAGTTAGTTCTGCTAGTTAGTGCTGCTAGTTAGTTCTGCTAGTTAGTGGTGCTAGTTAGTGGTGCTAGTTAGTGCTGCTAGTTAGTTCTGCTAGTTAGTGGTGCTAGTTAGTGGTGCTAGTTAGTGCTGCTAGTTAGTGGTGCTAGTTATTGGTGCTAGTTAGTTCTGCTAGTTAGTGGTGCTAGTTAGTGCTGCTAGTTAGTGCTACTAGTAAGTGCTGCTAGCTAGTGCTGCAATCAGCGCTGCACGTTCTGCTGAACAAACTGCTGCAATACTGTTCCTTTACAGAATGCTCCTTGTTTGCTCAGTTTCCGCCGTGTCGTGTATAAATATGGAAAATTAATATTTTTTAACGTACTCAAAATTGAATGTCCCGTTTAAAATAATAAAAATAATAATCGCGCTAGTTGGTGACAAAGCTTAACGTGTGCCATATTCCGTACTCCTTCACCCTCCATCTCACTTCCAAAAGCAATGCACGTAATTCCATTAACAGCAAAGTAAATACTTATTTCTGAAACCATTTATGCACTTCATCTAATGTCCATTGTCTGCCAGCAGCGGAAACGCAGCAAGTGTTTTCCCGCTCATCAATCGCTGCTGCAGCACTTTGCCTGTAGAGCGCGCCCAGTGTCCTGAACACATAGGCTATGGTGAGGCATGCGATGCGTGGTTGGATCGCCCNTGCTGGTAATCTTCCTTGTCCGAAAAACGATGATAAGATCGTCAGTAAAATAGCTTTCAGAAAACATTTCTCGTCAGGTTTACAGTTTCCTGTTTCCATTTTCGTCTTTATTACGTATTAGTTAAAAATAATAATATTGAAAAGGGGCGTTTTCATAATAATGTTTAGGTGCAAAATGACATCCTTATTAGAACACCATAAAATGTCAGGGAGACCATTAAAATTCTCACTGAGGACATTTGCCGACAGGAACGACAGAAGACAAGTTCAGTGGGCTCCTTCACTAATGCAGAGTGATGGCGCAGTGTTGCTAGTTAGTGGTGCTAGTTAGTGCTGCTAGTTAGTGCTGCTAGTTAGTTACGCTAGTTAGTGGTGCTAGTTACTGGTGCTAGTTAGTGGTGCTAGTTAGTGGTGCTAGTTATTGGTGCTAGTTAGTGCTTCCAGTTAGTGCTGCTAGTTAGTGCTGCTAGTTAGTTATTTTAGTTAGTGGTGCTAGTTATTGGTGCTTGTTAGCGCTTCTAGTTAATGGTGCTAGTTATTGGTGCTAGTTAGTGCTTCTAGTTAGTGGTGCTAGTTAATGCTTCTAGTTAGTGCTGCTAGTTAGTGCTGCTAGTTAGTTATGCTAGTTAGAGGTGCTAGTTATTGGTGCTAGTTAGTTCTGCTAGTTAGTGGTGCTAGTTAGTTCTGCTAGTTAGTGGTGCTAGTTAGTGCTGCTAGTTAGTTTTGCTAGTTATTGGTGCTAGTTAGTGGTGCTACTTAGTGCTGCTAGTTAGTTCTGCTAGTTAGTGGTGCTAGTTAGTGGTGCTAGTTAGTGGTGCTAGTTAGTCCTGCTAGTTAGTGCTTCTAGTTATTGGTGCTAGTTAGTTCTGCTAGTTATTGGTGCTAGTTAGTGCTCATGTTATTGGTGCTAGTTAGTTCTGCTAGTTATTGGTGCTAGTTAGTTCTGCTAGTTAGTGGTGCTAGTTAGTGGTGCTAGTTAGTGCTGCTAGTAAGTGCTGCTAGCTAGTGCTGCAATCAGCGCTGCACGTTCTGCTGAACAAACTGTTGCAATACTGTTTCTTTACAGAATGCTCCTTGTTTGCTCAGTTTCCGCCGTGTCGTGTATAAATATGGAAAATTAATATTTTTTAACGTACTCAAAATTGAATGTCCCGTTAAAAATAATAAAAATAATAATCGCGCTAGTTGGTGACAAAGCTTAACGTGTGCCATATTCCGTACTCCTTCACCCTCCATCTCACTTCCAAAAGCAATGCACGTAATTCCATTAACAGCAAAGTAAATACTTATTTCTGAAACCATTTATGCACTTCATCTAATGTTCATTGTCTGCCAGCAGCGGAAACGCAGCAAGTGTTTTCCCGCTGATCAATCGCTGCTGCAGCGCTTTGCCTGTAGAGCGCGCCCAGTGTCCTGAACACATAGGCTATGGTGAGGCATGCGATGCGTGGTTGGATCGCCCNCTTTGCCTGTAGAGCGCGCCCAGTGTCCTGAACACATAGGCTATGGTGAGGCATGCGATGCGTGGTTGGATCGCCCTTAGCGTACCCGCGCTTCTGCCCCTCGGTCACGCGAAATATCTCCTGCTATAAACTACGACAGTTCGTGTGACCTTCCAAAATGTCACCCTGCGGGTAAACTTTTATTTTTGGCTGTCCCAAATCACTTTGAGTAAATGTTTAACTTGCTTCTGGCAGTCTCCCAAAACGGAAGAGTTTGCTAGAATAAAACTTTCATACGCACTATTTCAGCGAGTAACGAAGGGTAAACTGAATATGTCGGAAAGTTTAGTAGAATGAAATAAAACTGAAAGGAAATGTGGACATTCTGATAACAGACACACACGGGAAAATTACAAATGACAAGTGATAAAATTTGAATTTTTATTTTAAAGTTAACTGGTATGAAGGTTGCATTTTTAGACATAGTGTTTACGATTAACTAATGGTAAGTACAACTGTTATTGTACATAACTGTTTTTATTTGGACAAGAAAGAATTCGGATAAAGTGATAAATACGTTTTGGAATTTACATTGGTTGCTTAATCTGTAGATATTTGTAAACACAGAATGCTATTCGCATCACGCTTGTTCCGAAACCCCGTTTACTCTTACTTTACTCAGCCGTTAATCTCCGTTACTTTACTCTTGGAGTAAGGTTTTGGAACGCCGCTTCGGAGGAAACAGGAAGTGACTAGAGAGAGACAGACAGACGGAGACAGGAGAAGAGATAACACGGCCGTTGCTTGATGCCGCGCATCGCTGACTGCGGCAGTTTTAAAACTTTAGAGCAAATTACGTTTCCGCCTGGATGAGGTTTGCGCCATCCTTTGCTGAGAGAACTGGGATGGGAGTCCACGATGATCTATAGACACACGAGGCCCCATATTCTGTACCTTATTGCTGTATTTTGTACAGACATTCACGACGTTTGAAGCCGTCGCGGGGCGAACTGGCGCTTTTGAACTGCGTCGTACAGTGTTCGAAATTCACGATTTTCCACGAAACTGTTAAACGCGCGTCTAATGTGCTGATCTACGAAAGAAGCACACTTCAGACGAGGGCCGTCGTGTACTTCCGGAATGTCACTGACGTTACAAACACCATTTCATAGTCATCCGAAATGGCTAAAACCCGCTTTTTCAAAGCGTTATATCTCAAAATATANACGTTACAAACACCATTTCATAGTCATCCGAAATGGCTAAAACCCGCTTTTTCAAAGCGTTATATCTCAAAATATATCCATCAGATACAGACAAAACTACTCAAGGACACTGAAATGAACAAACCTACAGACTTTCCACCAATAAAATTATAGGGTCACAGCTGAAAATTTCTTAAGTACACGCAGTGAGACGAGAACACCGTACACCAGTTGAGAGCCTTGCGATTAGCGGTGATAGCGCACTTGATGTGCAGAGCGGTGTCGCCCTTATCGCTCCCGCGCTTCTCGGCCTCAGGCGAAAAAAACACGCAAGGTAGGCAGGGGCCTTAAGGTGGTCGCCTAGCTAGCGCTTAAAATGCGGTGCAGCGTGTTTGAAAAAAAAAAACGTTTTTTGTTGAAAATATCAAAGGTACCTCAAGTAGGTTTGCACACGAAAAGAAAGCTCATTCCAGACGATGGCGGAATGGTGCTTTCAAGACATTACACAAAACGGAAACACTATTTTCATGGCCTCAAACATAGCTACAAACGATATTTTCAGACTGCTGTATCTGAAAATATACGAACCGGAGTGATGGGGAACTATGATAGAGGTATGCACTAAACTTCGCTACGGAGACGCGTGTAATAAAGTCAATGCTAAGTCACGTATAGACGAGTCGCCACCGTGAAATTCTACTACTAGGACCTAGAGGTGATTTGCTTTTCTTACACTAGCCCGCGCCGACCTTACCGCTCATCGCATTTTGCCTCCCACAAATATACCTCTCACTATAGTCTGTTCACAGTAAAGTGAGCACTTTGAGCCCCTAGTAATTTTTTCCTATCAGCCATTTTTAGCCTAATTTCCGAAGGAATGAAAGGCTTATGAGATTACTATCCTGTCTATGTGTGTGTATGTGTTTGTATGCTGAAGTGTGTGTATGTGTGTCCCCCTTAAATTTTTTTAACGCGTTTACAGAATTTCACCAAACTCGGTACACATATAGTGCTAAGTAAGGACACCTGAACTTTGTAGTTTTAGACCGCCCCGGACACTTACTTTCAAAATGGCCATTTAAAAATTTAGGACGATGTCTATCACGGAAACCAATCAACCGATTTTAACCAACTTTTGTATGGCGACAGCACAAGTTGTAAGCATTTAATTCATTGGTTAATATTGTTGTTTGGCCGCCATTTTGTAAGATAGTGCCACATGTAAAAATAAAGATTTTACATCACGTCTCGAAAATTGCTCTACATAATTTCGTCAAATTTGGCATGTAAGTAATACTATTATTGACCAGGTAAATGAAAGTAATTTAACATAATTAGACATAATTAAAAAATGGTGGCCATGTATATATTTGGTTAATTTGGTATTACTACCATACAGTTTGACCAAGTTCAACTAAATTTTGTAAGCTAACTGTATCTATAAAAAGCATTATATAAATCTAATAAAAAAAACTTATGTACTCCATTTTAAAAGATAGCGCAAAATGAAAAAATAAAGTTTAATGTTATGTCACTAAACTACTGAAATCATTTTATTCAAATATGGCAAGTAAGTAAAACTATGATAGACCAAGAAAAAATGTAAGTTAATATACTTTATTAGGCACTTAATTACAAAATGGCATATATATAAATAATTTAGGTTTATTTAGTGTATCTTCCATACTACTTGGACTATTTCAACAAAATTTTGTATACTTACAGTATGTATTAAAATAATCATATAAGCTAAACAAAAACTTTTCTCCTCCATTTTGAAAGATAGCGAGGCATGTAAAAATATATTTTTTATATTATAACTCGTAAACTACTCAACCAATGTTAGTAAAATTTGGCATGAAAGAAATACTATGACAAGCTAGGTTAAAATGATTAATGAAACTTAATAACGCACTTATTTTCAAAATGGTGGCAATGTAAATATTTTAGGTGTATTTGGTATACCTCTGACCCATTTCAACCACATTTTATATGTTAACCGTATCTATTAGAAGCATAAAATATGCAAAAAAACTGCCTTTTTGCCCCCATTTTGTAAAATAGCGTCACATTAATTAATCAAGCTTTTGTGTTATTTCTCGGGAAACAATTGACATATTCGTACCAAATACGGCAAAGAAGTAGTACTGCCGCAGTTGATATGTAAAAATATTTTTCAAGTATGTAAGACAATTATTTTGGAAATTTTGGCTACCTAGCCAATTTAGCATAGTATGCAGAATCTTAGAAAACATTTATTAATTCCAACTTAACTTTGTATACTAGGAGTATAAAAAACAAACATGCAATGTGTCTTCATAGAGCCTCTTTTGTCCTCCACTTTTTAAGATAGTGTCACACGAATAAATAAAGTTTGTATGTAATATCTCGAGAAACAATTTACCGATTCCTACCAAATATGGCAAACAAGAAGTACTGCAGTAGGCAATATTAACTTATGCGATTTAGTTATGTCAGACAATTATTTTCAAAATGGTGGCCTTATAGTTGTTAATTTTTTATGTTATATTGTCGAAACTATGTAATTCATTCCAACGATACTTTTATAATGGATGTATATATTACATAAATAAATGTGTGCACAAAATATCATTTGTCCGTCATTTTGTAAAATAGTAACACTTGACGAAATAAAATTATGTTATTTCCGAAAAAACAACTGATTTCTACCAAATTTGGCTAACAATTAGCATTGTAGCAGGCTATGTAAAATAATACATTTTGAGAGGGCCAGACAAACATTTTGAAAATGGCGGCCATATAAACATTTCATCTCCGAATTTTTTATCTACGAAACTGCAAAATGAATTTCAACTTAACTTTGTAAGCTGACAGTATCAGTAATATCCATCAAAATTGTCTATGCAAAGCCTCTTTTCTCCACCATTTTGTAGAATAGATCCACAAGAAATGAAATAGTTTTTATTCCATATTTCGGGAAACAATCTATCGTTTTCTTTCAAATTTGGCGAAGAAGCTGTACTGTGGTAGGTTATATTCATTTATATGATTTAAGTATGTAGGAGAACAGGAGACAGATAGGGATGCTAAGAAAAAATTACTCCAGAACATAATTTTTATTGTTGCTATAATAAAAAATAATTCTTCAGGCGCACTCAATATCTGACCATCAATGTAAACTAGAATCAAAGTTACAAGTTACGAACACAAAACATAAAAACTATTTTTTGTGAACTAAGTATGATGACTCATCTTGCCCCATCAAGATAAGGCATGACTTGGGACAAGATTGAGTACAACTATTTACACATGTCACATACATAAGCAATGTCAACATCTAAGTTTTCCTCCCTGCCACACGCACAGTGAACCCACCCTTGACATTCCAGACACTTAATCCACTCTTCTGTTGATTCAGATAATAAATTACTACAAAAATACATTCAGCATCGTCACTTTCTTTCAGTACAGAACATTTCTTTGTTTTCTGTTGAAGGGGCATACTTTTCTTAAGCTTCAAATTTCTATGCTTAAGTTTTAGCTTCTTCTTAGAAGAAACATCATTTCTTTCCAATTGAGATATCAATTCATTTCTTGGTGATTCAGTTAAAACAGCAGTCTTCCTACCGTGGCGACCCCATGGATTTGCTTTCTCCTTACCGACATGGGGAAATGACATAGTGCCTTATGGTGATACTTGTTTAAATGCACGGCTCTTATTTTGTGCATTGGAGAACGAGCAGCTGGGAGCAGCGTCATTCTGATATACTAGAGGTCCTAAGGTTTCTGGAACGTTCGCTTATTCACTGATCTTAGGTGACGGTCTGTCAGTTGTTTTGGAAGGCAAAAAATGTCTGCCCTGAAAGACTTCAGGGTCTGTTGGCCATATGGTTGTTAATTTAAACCCATTGATGGCTGCTGTCATAGTGACTGCTCGCTGAAATTCATTACCAAACAATTTGGCGATCTGATACATGGTGGCAACATGCCTTCTATTCGATCGCAACCAGTTGGTAACCTCAACATCATAATAGGTGGTGCAACATCCAGCGGCTGGAAGCGACGGATGCAGTGTGGTGGGGAACAGAGCAAGATAACCCCGTTTTCTCTTGCAATATCAATGAGTTCAAGATTTTTTTGTGCGAACAGGGTTGTCTTTGGAGGCGTGCGTAATCTGCACAAACCGTTTAAACCACCGGACGAATATTCCGGACTGCGTCCAGCCTGAAGGATGACATTTCGCCCAAGTTGCAGGCGCAGAATCGTCAATCAACATCCTCGGCCGAGGAAATATCAACGTTGGTGGCATGTCAGTTCCTGATGCACTAATACAAAGATATACGGTTACTGTTTTCCCTCTCTCTGCGGATGTTAGAGCCACAACTGGTTTCCTCCCTTTCGCTGAATTGATTTTCTATTTTGACCGTGGCACTGAGGACACACTTGCTTCATCACAATTATACACTCGGTCTGGAGTAAACTTGCGTTTGTCATACAGCTGCCCTAGTAGTTAAAAATATATATTTAAAAACCACAACTCTGTTGAAGCCCATAGCTCTCGCTGCGGAGGTAACTTCCGGTTTTCGAAGACAAGTCTGGGTGTCGCGTCATGAAACACGTTAGCCAGCCTAAGCCAGCCTCTCCTTTTGCTATATGAAACGTGTGATTCTTGTCATTTTTCACAACTAACTGAGAAGCCAGTTTTCTTAGATCAGCACGGCTTAGATCCAACAACATACCTTACATTTATTTAAGGTAACCGACCAGCTTCTCTTCCTCTTCAAGTGCAAACACACGCTCAAGCGGTCCCAGACTTACCTTGATCAGCTGATGAGGATTCTCCTCTGTTGTTAGTGGAATGTTAAAAGAAGCAGCTGCCTTATGAAAATCAATAGTTTTTTTTCACAACTTCTGCATTAGCTTTTCGCATCGACTCTTCGGAAGAGCTCTGTCGTTCTGTCTTTCTTATATATGTCACTACCATTTGGTCTGTAAATTATCTATATTAGGGCCTATATAAAAACGCTTGAACGTACATAAATTTATATTTCCCCTCGGCCGAAGAGGCAATTTTTACGAGGAAAATAAGCGCTAATATAACAGTTGTGGGGCGCCACAGTGGTGTAGCGGCTAGAGCACTCTCTTCCCCCCAAGGCGATCCGGGTTCGATTCCTGGCGGGATCACACCCAGATTTTAGTTTTATTTAGCCAATAAAACAATTCAATCTTGACAAACATAATAAGTATTGTAGATAAACCATAATAAAAAGTTTCATTGGTGAAATTATGGAACTTTACTCACGTTCACTTCCCTTTCGCCAAACCCTTACAGTTTTATTTTGTAAGCGCTTCTTTGATACGAAAAAACCCTAGGCATGGTTTATAGATCTGAAAAAATCCCTGTAGTTTGCCAAAGCCAGTTGGTGCCATTTTTAAGGGGCTTGTCCCAAGTGGCTTATGGAATATAAATTAATTATATCATATTAATACTTTTATTAATCACCTTCGTGATTATGAAAATAAATAGCTTACAACATTCTGTTATCAATAATATACAAAGTCTAATATATCTGACATTGTAACTCACCTGTTGGCTTTTCCAAAATGAGTAAAAATAAGATCATAACAGCGAAAAACAGGAAAATGGGTACCACATATTACGTATAGTTGGAAGTGTAATGTTTCATAATGTGGGCTGAGCAAACGTGACCTGCTCTTCGAGATTCTATCGGTTCTCGATAGGTGGCAGAATCATGCAGACAAATAGACAGTTTTCCAAGTCTTGCTCCTCAATCCCGTTATGCAACCTGTTACTCTAAGTTTTTTTTTTTTGAATGGCGTGCAGTTGATTGCAAACTGGCTTAATTTTATGAGTTTTTCTGAATTCGAATTACGGGTAAGTCACTCGTGTATTTAAATTCTCTTTGTACTGTGTCACATGTTTCTAGTTTCATCTCTAGTTATATTGCTGTCAATGAGACGTCAACGAGTACCTTACCATCTAAGCTTTCACGAACTTCACTAAAATTTATTTGCACCCACGTAGAGGAGAGCTATAATTAACTTCTTGTTCACCCTTCCATCACTTTTTAAAATAAATTTTAGCATGTTAATAATAATAACAGTGTATATATTTCACCGGACTCGAAACTTTCATCTAAAGCTACAATAAAATATAATTAGCAAATATTATTTAAAATGAAAATGCTTCAAAAAGTGCTCACTTTACCGTGAATATAGGGGCCACGGTATCTTAGCGGTTAGACTGCTCGCCTCTCACCAAGGCGAACTGGGTTCAATCCCCGGTCGGGTCACTCTTGGATTTTTGCAAGTGGGAATCTTGCTGGACGATGCCGCTGGTCGGCGGGTTTTCTCTGTGATCTCCCGTTTCCCCTGTCCTTTCATTCCACCACTGCTCCGTACTCACCTTAATCACCCTCATCGGCGCTAAAGATCTCGCTGTTAAGAGCCGTCCAAGTCTCTTTACTCACTCACTCACTCACTCATGCATACAAAGCTTAACTAAGATAAGTAAATTACACCAAAGGGACTACAAACAGCATTCGTGCTTGTAATAATATTTCGCATAAGAACTATGTCTCACTAGACATTACCAAAACCCTGTGTTTACTCACATCAATTAGAAATTTAATAATATAATTAGGGCCACCTGTTTTTCGCGAAAGATTCCAAAACACGTTAGTTCATAACCAATACAGCGGTTGGATAATCTTACATCGCAAGCGTCTTAGATGTCTGCCAGCGAATCACGGACGTTCAGTGTCAGAGAAACTTTATTCTGATTGGCCCAGTCGAGTAGCAAATGTCTTCTCGCACAGACCCGCAGTTAATAGCCAAAGGAAATGTGCAAACCTGCAAACAAGAAGTTGAAATATAGTCCTTAATCTTTTCGCGAAAAATAAGTGGCCCTATTATTAATGTATCAATAAATTATAAATAAAAGATAAGTTTAATTAAAAATAAGATACTTTCATGTTGTCATAAGTATAAAACGCTTGTCGTGCATGCAGTATCTAGGAAATAAACCACATTTGCCATAAGCGGGGCGATGTTTTAAAGGTTTTATTCAAGAAGTGTGAAGATAACGCGAATAGACTTCACCTCACAGCAAATGAACCACGACACTATTTCTTCTTTGTACATTTATCTATTATATAACAACAACCAGTGTGAACCACGATATCACAACAGAAGCGTAAAAGACCTAACACAACAGAATACACATAAACAAAATGTAAAACTCGGAAGCCACCTGAATACAACAATATCCACAGAAATTTCTTGTTAGAAACCAATGTAAAATAACGAGAGTCATAAAGAATGACAAAGCAACAAACGTAATGTACAAATTTTATTATCACATGCAAAATTAATTACAGCTCATACCGGTAATAATGCCATAAAATCTAACAAAAAAAATTATGTTTGATTTATTTTGGTTTCTGCTGTACATTATTCAAATACTAATGTGCGTGTTACTTTTTCGCAAATAAGTTTTCTACTTAAATGGGTGTCAGAGAGAGAATTAAATAAACTGTAAAATTTCTACTGCCCTGCTGCAATGAGTAAGTGCTCTGCCATTACAGTTCTTTTATCTGATTGGCTTATGCAAGCATGAAGTCAATGTTGTGCAGCACGGTGCAGTGACCGTGGAGATGGCTAACTTTAATTACCAGCAGACAAACGGCCCTTTACACACCAGCACTCGGCTTACCATTCATTGGCTCTAGTATTTGCTTCACGATGAAGACGAACCAGTGTCACGAGTGTTCATAATGCGTGGGCAAATTGTAATTTGGGAAGTTTCATAGGTTGTCACAAAAGAGCGAATTGTTTATTGTAAGTAAAAATATTAACACTCCTGTAAAGAACCCTTTTTTCCTTCAAGGTTAAAAAACTTACCAATGGTAGAATCCATAAATTGCCATTTTCAGCCAAAGCGTCTCAACTTATATAAGATATCCCCTAATATGTGGGAATTAATCAGGGAGTGGATAATACACCCCAAAACAACAAAAAATTTCCCCCAATAAATGTATTCCCAATGTCGTACTAGATGTATTCGTAAACGTCTTGCTGACACTTTCCAGTTCGAGTAGCTGTAGTGATGTAAGTGTACTACCAGTGGTATGTCACTCTACGAGAAGTGCTCAAAATATCTATCTTGTGCCTGAATGCACGTCTGAACACGTCGCCTCATTGATTGTCTGACACGTTCAAATAATCCAATAATTTCACATTTATTCTGGCAACCTTGTCCCACTCACTGGCGAAGAAATGCCATGTCCGGACCAGCGAATTATGATCCGGAGAGCGTGCAGGCCTGGCGATTGGTCCTGCACGATCTATCCACCTGTGCGAGACAAATAACAACACTCACACCATTCCAGCTGATCATATAACCAGGCATACTTCGTACAATATAGACTATTACCATTACCTGGGTTGGAAGGCCTGTAATTCGGAAACTATCGATTTTTGGATTACACTCATTGGGGGAAATTTTGTGTTGTTTTGGGGTGTACTTTCCACTCCCAGATTACTTCCCACATATTTGGGTACATCCTGTATTTCTGGGTTAACTTTAAAGGTAAAATAAAATTTAGTTGCTGTAAAACCCAATAAATAGGAAAAAAAAAATCGGTGTCGTAAATTTGCTCAACTGTAAGAAAAATCAAGCAATAATGATGTGTCTTGACTGGGTTAACCTCATCCAAAATGTGACACCACACAAATTCTTGTCATAAAGTACTTAAGAATATTCAACAGAAATACGCTATTCAATTCAGCATAAAAAGAAACATGGATAAATTCCTGGCGTTCCGTAATATACGTATGCCGAAGAGATCAGCCTTCGGCCTTGCATTCACGTGAATCTGCGTCTACCTCTCTCCCTGCTAAAGTTTCGGAACCCGTGCATCAGTCGTTACAAAACGTTGTACATCAAGATTACCTAACAAAGACGCCAGACTTTCATAACTGTTAACCACGCTGTATACATATTTTCAAAATAGTGGCTATTTTAAACTATTGTGTTCTGCACAGATAAAATCCTAATGTTGTGCCAACAGCATTAATGTAACTGCAACAGTAATTTTTTGTTATCTGTGAAACATCAGTAACTAATTATTCTACGATAAATATAATGTACGGTTTCGCAGTTAATTTAAATGTAATATTAAGTACTTTTGCAATAATGCTTCATCGTTATTGTATTGTGAACATTAAGGTGGTATTTACGTTGCGGCAAAACAAGTCTTATGTTGAATTGATGTTAACAATTGTGTTAAAATTTTTCTAGTATATCCTTTCCTGTAAAACAGCATTCCAATGTAAAGTAAAATATGTAAAATATAATTTGTCACAAAAATAAATTTTACATGACAAAAAAAAAAAAAAAAAAAAAAAAGCCAAGTATTGTTTTTTGAGTATTTNCACGAAACTCAGTATTCTATCAGTTGCCCTATTTTGTAATTTATGTTTGTGCATCATATTGTGGGTATTCAATAGCATGTTATGACACTGCAATACTCTTTCGTTGGAAATACTTTATGCTCTAGAAATACAAGCATATATGGAACACAAAGATTTCGCAAGGTTCGAAAGCTCGTCTAAGTTATATTTAGTTATTGCTTTAAAATTAGAATGTGGTGATTTCATTTTACGAGGTTATCGCCGGTCATTAGTTTCCGCCATTTTAAAACATGTCAGTGGAAGCTGGTGTTGGCCGGACACTACTTTAATGTCGTAGTAACGCAAATATTTAGTTCCTTTTATTTTATTTTAGTGTAACACAACATTTCGTTGCGGTAACATTACATAGATGCTTTGTAAAAATTAAATCTTCAAATTGGTTAACATTATTAACGTCGTCAAAAACATTATCAATATTACTGTAGCATAAACATTCAATTAAATTGCTAATAAGTAATATTTTAATTGCAACAACAGTATACTTTTTTCTGTGTACGATATATCTCAGGAACAATACAACCGATTGAAAGCGAATCTTGGATATTGATTGCTCACTATACGAGCACTGAACTTAGTAATATACTTCCTCGACACTGCAGTCAATTTGACATTGTATATGGCAGACACCGAGTCAGTGATAAGTGCTGTGCAGTAGACTGTAGTGTCCGGGGTGATGTAATGTAAGTGTAATTTTTGTTAAAATTGCACTTTAAATAGCGCATGGCTTGCGTTCACAGAGATACAATGAACTAGGTAAGCTTTATATTCGGTGTATTAATAGAGTATCATGTTACATCTCATTACAATAAATACATAACTAAATCGGAGGAGCTTAGACAGATATCAAAATGTTTACGTGTTATTAAAATCATTACTCCATTGACTGTAAGCCACTACATGATTAATGAGGTATCACTTGAAGCTACATACAAGCAAAGTTTTCACCTTAGCCACGCCTCCGAAGGCTGACGTCAGCGTGAGTATTACGGCGGTAGGCACGCGCCATCCCCAGACGTCTCGGCGATAACGACGCTGTCTGCCGAGCTTCCTGCCTTAGCCCTCTCAAACCCACTTCGGTTTACCATTCCAGGTGTTGCAAACAAAAAGTGTTATGATGCGTACTGTAACCAAGTCGACACAACACGTGTTTCGTAGTCATAGTCAATGAGCTGTAGTATATACTCTATGTCCGGCTACAGCTGTATGAACTGTTTATGAGCTTGACCAGTGAGACGGTTTGCGAATCATTTACCCACAGGTAATAATAATATTAATGGCGTGTGGGGAGTGCACCCAGGGCAAGGCAACACCCTCCGAGTGACGGTCTTTCCAGCTGGGACCCGTAGGTGACCGTCATCCCCGGGCATGACAGAAATGAAACCCTAGAATGGAGCGGTGCTGGAATGCAAGGGCGAGGGAAACGGGAGTACCCCGAGAAAACCCGCAGGCAAGCGGAATCGTCCAGCACGAACCACACAAGTGAAAATCCGGGAGTGAACCCGCCGGGGATCGAGCCCGGATCGCCGTGGTGGGAGGCGAGCGCCCTGGACACTACGCCACCGCTGCACCTTACCCTCAGGTATGATCACAGGTCATTGAGCTTCAGAGTATGCAGTACAGACCTAAAATTATCTACACGTGCGTAATGTGAACAACTGTGTACAGTGGGTCTGAATATCGGACGCGTGTTGACTTACACCGCATGGAGGTTAAGGACTTACGACTCGTGTCGCAGTTACTGGCTACATGTCTGAGAATGTCATCAGGCTCTCAAGTCCTTATTTCATGATCATATTAGTATGGACCAGTAGGACGTTAATAAGTAGAAATAAAGTTCGCGGTAAAATAAGCACTTTTGAAAGTCCTGCTTAAGATCTACTTGTATGCACATTATGTATGTTTTTTAATATGCACAATTAACGTTATCGTGGGCCTCATCATTTAATTCATGCGTAGGTCAATGGTAACTGTTAAACTTTCCGAAAAGTAAATATTTTACAAAGGTTTTTATTCCTACAGTAATGTGTATTTAAAAAAAATAGGTAAAATAAAAATATTTCAGTATTTCCAAATGTTTACTTGAAACTTGTAATTTAAAGTTAACACTTGGAACTACTTTCTCTCCATCCTCGTTGCCTACTTTGCTGGGCGTGTGATAGTTAGTGCGCCAGTTTGAATGTATGCAGATATGGGCAGTGACATTTTTCGAAGGTTAATTTCAAAAGTGGTCACTTTACAATTAACAGCCTTTATCTACATAACTGATGTTCCTGCACTGCTGGATTCCTATAGGCGACAGACTTCTAGCGAAGTCTTAAACATATGTATCTGCATAACATTATAATATGTTCAGAGGGATTGTTTTCAACTTTCAAATAACTTACGTGTGCAAAAAGTTGTGCTAAACAAAGAGTTCACCCTGCATTGTTTTGACAAGACTGATATCACAATAGCTATTCAGACCTGGTATTTAGAAATTCGTAAGTGTTCTGCTGGCTTGGGCGTTCAATACTAGGATCCTAGCTATCCGGGAACTACACATTGCCTCGGTGTCATTCGCATCACCTTCAGGATGTCGTTATAACTGCGATGGGGCCTTAGATGGTCGGCCTACCTGATCACACGTTCAAACATTAATCCAGCACACGATCCGTGAATGCTGGAATACCTCGCAAAAGGCAAAGCAGAAAACCCCTCCACCGGCCAGTGAACGGGGTCGTAAACTTACACAACGCGCCCGATATAGGAGAGCGTAACAATTAGAACGGTGCCCTTGTCATCGGGGCAGCGGACCAAGAGAACGTGTGGAGGTGCGTGTGTCCGGCCGTCGCTAACCGCCCCCTGAACCAGACCACGGTAACGCGGGCAAGGTGATGACTCTCCAAGTAGGATTTAATAGGAAATTGGCTTGGAAATATATTTCATTAGAATGGTCTAATATCTAGAGACCTGCTAAATTCGCGTTATTATTCGAGGACGGAACAGACTTGGAATCTTTATACATTTATGTTGGTTTTATTATTGTTCGACAGTTTGCCTGACACATTCCAGACGCATCCGAAAAATAACAAACAATTAATGACAGCATGGCCCAGTCACGTCCAACCATCCTGGAAGAAAAATTAAACCTGACTTCGGTGGAAGACAATAAACAAATTATCATTACTTTAATATATAACACTATGAAGTTCATCGTGCAGCCAGGAAATAACGCGAATTTTGCAGGTCTCTACTGATATACTCTTATTTAATATATAACTCCATTCCCGTTTATCAAATAATGTTTATGGTAAAAAATATAAGAATAATCTTAGATGTTTAATATACCTGCAGCTGATACTGTTTTGCTCTAACCAACTCTGAGTTATAATGCGCTTCGCTCCTATGGCCGCCATGATTTATGCTTAACAGAAAAATCAATTCTTAGCAATATGTCAGTCAAGTTATCGTACATATTGGACGTTCCACATGACGTAAAATTATTATCTGCGCAGTATAATGGAAGAAAATGCATTCAATATGTGAAGTCCTTAACATAGTGGGAGACATATTTTGTTCTTGAGTCGGCATTCCCCAGTCTCATATACAGGAGGTGGCAATGGTATCAAGCACTAACACATCTTTCTTGGTGCCGATGTTCTCCAGTTTACCCCAGCTTGCATTCCGGCGCCACTCCATACTCATCTCACTTCATGCTCATCGGCTCTCAAGACCTCGATGTGGTCTTTGTGGAGGGCGGTAGGGGTTGGGTTGGGGAAGACTGGTGGCGAAGGCAGACTTGTAACTGTGTGTGTAGTTGCAGAAGTAATCAAAAACAGAACAAAGCTGGTCATTGCTGTTGCAAATACTGCCGAGGTTAGTAATATTTGCATAGCACCAACTAACTCTTTGGTATCTCTCCTTATATTATTATGGGCATAAAGTCATTATAGTTACTATTTACGGCATACACACAAGCATTTTGTTGCCTGTTACAAATATTTATCTGAATGCTGAATTTGTCTTAAACCTCAGTAAGAATTTTTCCAGAACATTCATGCATCATTGAAAATGTGAGCCTGGATTCAATTCTTCCCGCCCTAAGATTACAGTCATTGAGAAAACCATGACGTATGAGCGAAAGTCAGCGATAATATATTAATGAAAATGTCGAAATGTTTATATGATATAATTCATACATCGATTATTGCGATTAATAGACGTACTGGAAAAGCACGGATGTTGTGACGCCATTTGTGATGCCTATGAGACAATAGTCGCTGTCAGCAAGCGGCCAGGGCGCGCTTGTGTAAACTGAGTACTTTTGAAAGCCCTGCTTAGGATATACTTGTATGCACGTTGTGTATCCTTCCGCGTTGTGTAAAATTAACACTGCCATGGGCCTCGCCGCATTATTCGCGTCAGTCAATTGAAGCTGTGTAATTATTAAAAAAATAAATATTTTACGAATCCGCTAAATTTTACACTTAAACGCATTATAAAAAGAGGAAGGGTTAGAAATAATCTAATTTATTACAAATGGTTACCTAACATTTTAAACACCTCAACACACTCCCCCAAGTATACTCGTTCACGTCTGGCATGTTGCACAATAGTTAAATTCATGGTCGATGTTGCGCAAGTCAAGAAATTAGCACCAATATGGACATAACATTTCCCTGAATAATGTATGTGGTTGCTGCTACAACAACTATTTTATCATTGGTTTCCTATTGTGGCGAGGATCGACTGGAACTCTTCCTGTTGGCTACGAAAAGCCAGCTGATATAAGAAATTCGTAGGTACTGTTTACACCAAAAATTCCCTCCTTTGCAACACCTGAACTTAATGAGTGAGTGAAGATATTTGGGCGGCTCTGAACATCGAGGTTTCAGGAGCCGATGAGGGTGAAGCTAGGTGAGTATGGAGCAGCACCGGAATGAAAGTGAAGGAAAATAGGAGATCCCTGAGAAAACCCGCCCACCAGCGGCATCGTCCGGCACAGATTCTCACATGCGAAAATCCGGGAACGACCCCGCCGGGAATCGAACCCGATTCGCTTAGGTGGGAGGCGAGTTTTCTAATCAGTACACCACCGCCGACCCAACTAAAGGAAATAATTAATGTGTACGTTAAGTTGTTAATTCAACGTTAAGACATGGAACTACTTCCTCTCCATCGCTACCAACTTAACTGAGAGCAGTTTTTCCTACTACATGTTCGTCAGTCTGTGCACTTTGTCTGGTTATAGCTAGGGGCAGTGATATTTCGCGAAAAGATTTCGAGACAAGATACAGTCCAGAGTACTTCTTTGAATGGCTAAAAAATGTTCTGGTCCTTGGTAACCGTTTGCGCACAAATCACGAGGGTTCAGTTTCGGAGTTACTTTGTCCTGACTGGCTTGGTCAAAGACGGACACGGCACCAGCAGCCAATGGAGGTATAACAACAGCTGAGGTGTGTTTATAGTATTGAAGTATACTGTGTGCTCCGATTTTCACGTGGAAAGTCACTGGCCCTACGTATAAGCACTTCCGAAAAAAAATGAAATGGTGATTTTGCAATCAATTTCAGTTTAATTGTTTTTTTTTTTTCATGTTTTTGGCCCGGCTTTAACACGTTCTGTACTGAATTAATCACTTTAATCACTTATTCCGGTTGTAGGTATCATTCAAAATAGAATCGTTAATTCTATTTGAACTACTGCTGTATCGACATATCAATAATGAAGTTTTGTTCGAGCTCGTTCGTCAAAGCAAGCGGTCGAAGATAATCTTCACTGTGTACGAGTCTCAAAGAGCTCACGTTCCACAGTGAATTAAAAATTGATGACAAATTATCGTTGGTGTCGTAATCGTCTACTTAGTACACGAGTGTGTAACAGCGAGGTTGCTCGCCATATCGATACCGAAAATGTTGATTCCCTAAACATAAATATAGAATGGGAATTCTTGTACAGCTGCGCCGACTAAGAAACGCTTGGTGTGGGGTAGTGAAAGTAGAGAGGGGGAATCTGTGCGAGTGAGACAGCTAGGGATAGAAAATATTTCGCGAGTTCAATGACGTGTAGGTTGTACTCCACAGTCATGTGTTCACTGAAGCCTCAGATGTTTTTGACGTGACAACGTCTTATAATTCGATAGAGCCGGCTGCACGCACGAAAAAACATGACTCATGCGGCGTTACCTCGCTCTGAGGCGTTCCATGTAAGGCTTGAAGTGCAAGCGAGAGCGCGGAACGAGCGAAAAAACATTCATCAAATTCATGAAAGACATGTTTAATGTCGATTGTGCATCAGACGTTAATAACTCAACAACACTAGGAGGCACCACCATCGATTTGACTTTTTCAAGACACATTAAACTCGAAACACTCCCTTTCATTTCCTACTTTTCCTATCATCGTCCTATTCTCAACAGAATAACACAGATTGTAAGAAATTAAATATTACACATGTTTAAAAGTTGTAAAACAATTGCTCAACGCACATTTATACTTGTAAAAACTATTAAATTGGAAAAAAAAAATTGACATAATTGTATTTATGCGTACAAATAAATCTCACTTGATCAATTTCATTGTGATTTCCAATTACCTCCTTCTCTATATACATACAAATCTATTAAACAAATGAAATTAAAATTTTCTTTTGAAAAATGCTACCATTCCATCAGTATTTTCTTAAGACGTTGTCACGTTCAACTATCGTCAGTAAACCGACTTTACAGACAACCAATTTTTTTTTTTTCATTGGCTGCTGCCTCAGAGAGTAGCCAGTGTTACTTCACACCTCGCAGTATGTCACTCGCTACTTGTTTCCCTGCAAGTCTGCTATTGGCTCAGAGTCGTCCAGGGCGTGTCTAATGATCTGTGGGCCAATTACAAAGACGACTTCAGTGTACACGGGTTTGAAGTCTATCCTGTCCTGAGACAGCACGACTTCCCCTTCCCTCTGACGGCCTGTGAAAGGTACAGGCCACTCAAGCTATGTGTCAACTGTCACTGGACACAG
The DNA here is from genome assembly GCA_002778355.1 of Clitarchus hookeri. Lineage (NCBI taxonomy): Eukaryota > Metazoa > Arthropoda > Insecta > Phasmatodea > Phasmatidae > Clitarchus > Clitarchus hookeri. The sequence goes on from NQII01006703.1 coordinate 89,364, forward strand.
ACGAGTATCGCACATACGCGGTGGTTTGCTGAATACTTGCTTTACTTTCGTTACGTAACGTATTCATACAGAACAATCAGATCTGAAATATGGCTATAACTAGGGCCAGTGACCTTTCGCGTAAAAATCGGAGCAAACAATAGACTTCAATACTATATACACACCTCAGCAGTTGTTATACCTCCATTGGCTGTNGCGTAAAAATCGGAGCAAACAATAGACTTCAATACTATATACACACCTCAGCAGTTGTTATACCTCCATTGGCTGTTGGTGGCGTGTCCGTCTTTGACCAAGCCACTCAGGACTAAGTAACTCCGACACTGAAACTTTGCGATTCGTGCGCAAACGGTTAACACGGACCAGAACATTTTTTTAGCCAATCAAAGAAGCTGGACGCCCCTACAGTACTTTGGACTGTATCTTGTCTCGAAATCTTACCGTGAAATATCACAGCCCCTAGTTATACGATACAAGTCTACTTGTCGCTTGAACTGCGTTACAGAGTGTTTACAATACACTTTTCCCCACGAAACTGTTATAGGTGCGACCAATGTGATGGTCTACGAAGAGAACACACGCTTCAGACGAGGATTGCTCAGTGTTTTCAAGACGTCACGTTCAATTCAAGAGTACACCAAAACGGTCAAAGCGCTCCTTTTTCAAAATATACGCACCAGATACGTGCAAAACACAGTAGAGAGCCTTGTGCTTAGTGGCGTTGGCGCACTTGATGTGCGTGGCAGTGTCGTCCTTATCGCTCCCGCGCGGATACAAACTCCAGGTGAGCGGAGCACGCAGCACCCGCCATATTGAATTTTATATTTATTTCTTCCTAAGTCAAATTTAGGAGGATTTATTGAGAAATGCGCCAACCAGCTTTGCTTATTGCCTTACCCAAAATTCCGTCATTTCGGACAATCAATGCACATTTATTCGGCAGTTTACTCAATACAAATTTGTATTAATTCATTGATTCTCACGTTTCAATGACAATCAATCTCCCCCTATATTCAATCAGGTACAAAAATTTAAAAAGAACCATGAAATGTAGTACTTCTGTAATGAAAGATTTCTGGTAAAGAACCTTACTATTCTGTTATGGCACTAAAATTAATAATTTATGTAGGTATAAGGGANAATGAAAGATTTCTGGTAAAGAACCTTACTATTCTGTTATGGCACTAAAATTAATAATTTATGTAGGTATAAGGGGCGATACAGCTTCAAGTGTTGAGTTGGGAGATTTGGGCGGCTCTTAAAAACGAGATCTTGAGAACCAATGAGGGAGATATGAAGTGAGAGTGGAGCAGCGCCGGAATGCAAGAGNGGCTCTTAAAAACGAGATCTTGAGAACCAATGAGGGAGATATGAAGTGAGAGTGGAGCAGCGCCGGAATGCAAGAGCGGGTGAAACGGGAGATGCCTGAGGAAACCCCCCGACCAGCGCAATCGTCCGGCGCGATTTCCTCTTGCGGAAATCCGGGAGTGACCCGGCTGGGGATTGAACCCAGCTCGCCTTGGTGGAAGAAGAGCAGGCTATCCACTCAGCCACCGCGGCCCCAGCCTCTTAACACAAGTGATTCGCAGAAACTGCCAGCCGTAGTTTGCGTAGGCCTGTGAACGCCCACGTGACACAGTNCGTTAGAGATGAGAGTGAAAATGATGGGAGGGGGTGGGGAGACCTCCCCTACGTTCTGCGTGACACTGTATAGGAACCCGAAGGGGAAGGGGGGTGTAGTATTCCCCCCACACACCACCCGACCAATACCAACCCCATCCGGGCTTCAACCACCTCACCTCTCACTTCCTATAATGATTTCTCGCCAAACGGAAACTCATTTCCTGGAGTGGTTGGGGGCTGCCGCCTTCCCCAGTCCGCCTCGCAGCACCGTGTTGCGAGTTCGAGTCCCACCGCAGTCTCCCAGGGCCTGGTCTCCGTCGTGATCGAGTCCCGCCGCCTTCCACGATCATGCGCGATATCGATAAACACGTGCTTTCCAAAATAACNGCACCGTGTTGCGAGTTCGAGTCCCACCGCAGTCTCCCAGGGCCTGGTCTCCGTCGTGATCGAGTCCCGCCGCCTTCCACGATCATGCGCGATATCGATAAACACGTGCTTTCCAAAATAACAGAAACATTTCATTTATAGGTAGGGATAGAAAAATTACATTAGTTCAACAAACTGCATGCCAGACTCCACAAGCATTCCTATAGTTGAACCTCAGATGTTTGTTCATAGACTGCTGCATTCGTGTTACCTCTCACATCCGGCGGTGAGTGATTCGCATTTTGTAAGTCTGCTATTGGCTCAGAATGGTCTAGGGAAAGCATAATAATCTCTGCTCTAATAGCAAACGTGACGTCGGTGTACACGCGCTTGAAATGAGTTCGGGAAACTTTCCTATCACAAACTAGAGGTTTTTCACGGTTACATTAAGCTTTTTTGAAGCCCTCATAAAGTTCTGTTTCCAGGATATTCTTCCGCCTCATTCAAATGAGGCGGAAGAGTCTAGAAAACCGAGTCTAGAAAACTACACTAAAGGGACGTCGCACTGGATTCGTGCTCACTCTATGGATTATTATTTTTCATGAGAATGTATTTCTTACTGGGAGTAACCAACACATAATTTCTCTCTGCATTTAAGGTAAATAATATAATTTATAGATGGAATATTAGTAAAAGTTCAGTTTAACCGAAAATACTATACTGTACTTATATGTTAACATATGTATAAAATGCTTGTAATAGGTGACATATTTGGGAAACACTCAAACACGCCACATATGGGTTGGAATTTCAAAGGTTTGATTCAAAAAGTACGAAGTAAGCGCGAATAGAAGATAACATGAATCGTGCAGCTCGCGTTGGGCTGTGATTGCACAAGCAAGATGTTGGCAGTGCTGAGTTCTGAAGTCACTTGCGTGGCATTAGTTCTAAGGTTCTTTGTGACAATCCTCTTCAATGTTCGGTGATTCAGATCACTAAGTGTAGGTTTTGGTCCACTATTACTCTTCGCTGATGAAGTCCTGCCACAAGTTGGGCATCACCTCAGACATGGTTTATATTATTTTAGTTTTGTAAATCCATTCTGTAAAACTACATAGATGTGTGTTCAGTACTAAAATACACACACACATATACATAGGTATATATATAGTATAACAGACGTCATTGTATTTTAAAGAATAAACAAAACACAATTAACCACATATAAAATGATACATAACAAATGAAAATTTTACGACATTACTTNTTTTAAAGAATAAACAAAACACAATTAACCACATATAAAATGATACATAACAAATGAAAATTTTACGACATTACTTCAAACATACGATTAATGTTATCATCAAATAGTTAAACACATCCATGCATAATTATTTAATAGTTCACAAAGAATTTATATTAAAGTATAGTATAACAAAACAAATAAGAAAAATATAGTTTTCAATATTTAAAAATTTCCATCTATAAATTTAATAAATTCCTTGATATTACAAAATAAAAACATAATATTAAAATAAAACTTTTAATTATTTAAATTTATATCTAATTAAAAATTGTTGTATATAAAGATGTTTCATTATATAGTTTGATAAGCATACATTTTAAATTATGTTCATATAAAGCTGCACACTCGAATGCGTACTAGGGCGCACACTAACTTCCTTCACTGCTATAACAAACGACAGTCGCAGCGCATGAATGAACAGTGCTACCATCTCACAAGTTGCTGTGCTCCAGAAAATACGTGCTTACATTGTTGCAATGACCATCTGTACACTCAGCCACAGAGCAGATAAGTATACAGAGACGAAATGTAGTGGTGGACGTATACCCGTTCCCTGATTGGCTGCGCGAAGCTCTGGGAAACGGGGCTTGTGTCTGATTGACTGCTGAGTGCTGCGAAATGTTCTCTATTGCCTGGGCTACCAACTTGCGAACTGGTTACTAGGTGCTGATTGTTGAAGGGTGTTCGTACCCGTCTTTGAAAAGTGACGCCATTTTGCTGGCATGTGCGGCTCATGTTCACGATATAAGCTGCTGTTTCACTTTTATACACGTTAGTAAATTGTGATTGATANGCTGGCATGTGCGGCTCATGTTCACGATATAAGCTGCTGTTTCACTTTTATACACGTTAGTAAATTGTGATTGATACTAATGGCTCTTGGTCAGCTGAGCACTTTAGAAGTTAACTTAAGTGACTGTTTATCCATTCCAGCCCAAATTAGTTNCTAATGGCTCTTGGTCAGCTGAGCACTTTAGAAGTTAACTTAAGTGACTGTTCATCCATTCCAGCCCAAATTAGTTTACGGGTTGAGATGTTACATACAAGAAATCTTATGATCCGTGCTGTACTTGAAGTCGGAAAATACTCTTGTTTAGTTAATACAACTAATGAACTGTCGGCTTTGTGTTTGGTTGTAGTAATCTGAACCAATAGTAAACTAGACCAATAACATGGCCTACGAATAAGTTCCTCAAAGGGAAGATCATTGGCCACTAAGCTTAGCAATGTATAACACGACACAAAAACCTTCGAGTGCAGAAGGAGAGTGGCTTTCAATGAAGCATTGCACCCAACAGTACAACATTCAAAACTAATTAAAAATCAGCACACTNCAGAAGGAGAGTGGCTTTCAATGAAGCATTGCACCCAACAGTACAACATTCAAAACTAATTAAAAATCAGCACACTCATGATGAAAATCGTCAGAAAAACACTATTTATTTATCATATGTAATAATAATGCATATGTTACACAACAATAGAAAATATTTTGCTACAATATGTTTATTTTAATGTTTTTAAATCAAAACTGTTGTAATAATTATATAATCTGATTGTCTCTAATAAACATTTAACAATAATGTTAACAAAGTTTTTAACAATTGATTTTATGCAGACCAATTTCAGCCATGTTAGTCTGCATTCATGTGAACGAAAAAAATTACTAAAAATAGTTTCAAATATTATAATCTATTTTCTATTACATACAACCAGAGCAATTGTTAAAATAGCTTTTCTTCAAAACTCTTTTTGTAAAAAGTGCTTTCTGAAAAAGACATGAATGTAATAACGCATTAGTTTTAGTTAAAATTATAGTCATGTTATGATTCTTTGAACGTTCAAATTTGTGTATAGTGGCAAAATATTATTTGAGTGTAACTTTTCTGATAAATTTGGTGTTGTATGTATTGTTGCATGATGTACGGTCAGATGTGGCTCTCCACACATTCCACTCTCCTACTAAGTGACTTCGGCCATGAGGCCGCGCATTTATGTGCTAACCATTCGCAAAGGGGGTGCTGCGGTGGGGTGGGTAGCGCACTCGCCTCACACCACGGCGATCACGGCCCAACTGCCAGTGTTGTCACAACAGGGTTTCTACACGGCAGTATCATTGCAGACGGTGGCTTCGGCCCCCGTGTTTTATATAGGTGCTTCCATTTCTCCGTAAAAACACGCTTGCTGCTGAATAAACAATACGTTGGACAAGCGTTTTTCGCGAAAATATTTGTGGCCTTGCTAGGCTTCAATATCCTACTCTCACAAACACAACTTCCTTTGGTAATTGGTCGCATCTCTACGTGAAAATACATTTCCGTATTTCACTGGGGCAATCGTAATAAAGTACTCCGATAGTGAACGTCCGTGATTTGCGGACAGACACTTGAGGCACGTAACATTTAACATCATCCAACCACGAAAGTACATACGAAATAAAGGGGTTTGGAGTACAACTGGTTTCTAAATCTATTCGCAAAAAACACCTGACCCTAATAATAGTACATCAAGGCACACGATATTCCTCTGACCCATGCAAGAAAAGCGTAGCTGAGTCAAGAAAATTACACCAAAGGGACTACGTATCGCATTCTTGTGCACTCAGTCTAATAGAATTTTGCATGAGAACTACTTCTTACTAGGCATTACCAACGCACATTTTCCCCCTCTGTTTTATCCACATTAATTATAAATTGAAGTATTATAATATGCGTTATAATTTAATTTAACGAAAAGTAAGGTGTTTTTATGTTAAGATAAATATAAAACGCTGGTGATACATTACTCACTTAGAAAGTAACCAAACACCTCATACATGAGNAGAAGGAGAGTGGCTTTCAATGAAGCATTGCACCCAACAGTACAACATTCAAAACTAATTAAAAATCAGCACACTTATTATGAAAATCGTCAGAAAAACACTATTTATTTGTCATATGAAATAATAATGCATATGTCACAAAACAATAGAAAATATTTTGCTACAATATGTTTATTTTTTTTTTAAAGCAAGACTGTCGTAATAATTATATAATCTGATTGTCTCTAATAAACATTTAACAATTANTAAAGCAAGACTGTCGTAATAATTATATAATCTGATTGTCTCTAATAAACATTTAACAATTATGTTAACAAAGTTTTTAACAATTGATTTTATGCAGACCAATTTCAGCCATGTTAGTCTGCATTCATGTGAACGAAAAAAATTATTAAAAATTGTTTCAACTATTATAATCTATTTTCTATTACATACAACCAGAGCAATTGTTAAAATAGCTTTTCTTCAAAATTCTTTTTGTAAAAAGTGCTTTCTGAAAAAGACATGAATGTAATAACGCATTAGTTTTAATTAAAATTAAAAAATGTTAAATGATTCTTTGAAGGTTCAAATTTGTGTATAGTGGCAAAATATTATTTGAATAGAACTTTTCTGATAAATTTGGTAGTGTATGTACCAATATAAGATGATTGCTGCGTGGTGTACGGTCAGATGTGGCTCTCCACACAATCCACTCTCCTACTAAGTGACTTCGGCCATGAGGCCGCGCATTTATGTGTTAACAATTCCCAAAGGGGGTGCTGCGGTGGGGTGGGTAGCGCACTCGCCTCACACCACGGCGATCACGGTCCGACCGCCCGTGTTGTCGCAACAGGGTTTTTACACGACAGTATAATGACAGACGGTGGCTTCGGCCGCCTTGTTTTATATAGGTGCTTCTATTTCTCCGTAAAAACACGCTCACTGCTGAATAAACAATACTTTGGACAAGCGTTTTTCGCGAAAACATTTGTGGCCATGCTAGACTTCAATATCCTACGCTCACAAACACAACTTCCTTTGGTAATTGGTCGCATCTCTACGTGAAAATACATTTCCGTATTTCACTGGGCCAATCGTAATAAAGTACTCCGATAGTGAACGTCCATGATTTGCGGACAGACACTTGAGGCACGTAACATTTAACATCATCCGACCACGAAAGCACATATGAACTAAAGGGGTTTGGAGTACAACTGGTTTCGAAATCTATTCGCAAAAAACACCTGACCCTAATAATAGTACATCAAGGCACACGATATTCCTCTGACCCATGCAAGCAAAGAGTAGCTGAGTCTAGAAAATCACACCAAAGGGACAACGAATCGCATTCTTGTGCACTCGGTCCAGTAGAATTTTGCATAGGAGGTATTTCTTACTAGGCATTACCAACGCACATTTCCCCCCCATATTAATTATAAATTGAAGTATTATAATATGCGTTATAATTTAATTTAACGAAAAGTAAGGTGTTTTTATGTTAAGAGAAATATAAAACGCTGGTGATACATGACTCACTGAGAAAGTAATCAAACACCTCATACATGACTCACATAGAAAGTGACCAAACACCTCATACATGACTCACTTAGAAAGTAACCAAACACCTCATACATGACTCACATAGAAAGTAACCAAACACCTCATACATGACTCACTTAGAAAGTAACCAAACACCTCATACATGAGCTGATTATTCAAAGGTTTGAATGAAAAAAGCGTGAAGAAATCGCGAATAGATTATAACTCCAAATTATTGGGCAGTCACATTTATTTTTGGGGGATGTTTCCTTGCAAAGCGGGTTAGAGTGTTGANGTAACCAAACACCTCATACATGACTCACTTAGAAAGTAACCAAACACCTCATACATGAGCTGATTATTCAAAGGTGTGAATGAAAAAAGCGTGAAGAAATCGCGAATACATTATAACTCCAAATTATTGGGCAGTCACATTTATTTTTGGGGGATGTTTCCTTGCAAAGCGGGTTAGAGTGTTGANATTATAACTCCAAATTATTGGGCAGTCACATTTATTTTTGGGGGATGTTTCCTTGCAAAGCGGGTTAGAGTGTTGAATTAAGGCAAACTTTTATACCCTGCAGTCCTCTACATTTTAAACTTGAAACAGTGAGAATTGAGTCACTGATAATCAGTGCCAGATAACTAATTAATATGGTTGTTGAATTTCACAGATTTTTTTTGTGATTCCCACTGAATATCAAGAATTCCACTTCTATAAATCATTTGTTCCGAGTTAATTTGCTTGATTCGCCGGTCAGCAGCAGCTTATCATCTGACTTTCAGTAAATGTTATATCACCGATTGATATCACTGATTCGGACTTAGTGTACATACTCAAGCCGAGGTCGCTTTTTCATTGGCTNTGATTCGGACTTAGTGTACATACTCAAGCCGAGGTCGCTTGTTCATTGGCTGGCGCCACATGCAGAACTCACTTTCGTGTTTAACCTGGCCACACGGATTGCAGCTACTTGAATGCTTAATATTTACTACTGGTTCTGAGTTCCATAGGGCGTATTGTATGAGCGAAGGTACAATATATACTTGTACGCCGTCTACCGGAGGCCAAGGTGGTGCAGTGAATAGAGCGGTTGTCTGGCACTGAGGAGACCCGGGTTCGATTCCGGCGGGGCTTTTCAGGGTTTTCGCATGTGGTATTCGTGCCTGACGACGTCGCTGGTTTGGGGGTTTTCTCGGGGATCTCTCGTCCCATCACCTGCATTCTGGCGCTGCTCCATATCCACGTCATCAACGCCTCTCAAGACCTCTNTCGGGGATCTCTCGTCCCATCACCTGCATTCTGGCGCTGCTCCATATCCACGTCATCAACGCCTCTCAAGACCTCTATGTGAAGAGCCGCAACTATAATACGCTGTTTACACTCGTCTGGAATTATAACGCAAAATGGCACGGTCACCATTGATACATTATGGAAGTGGGTTTTCTTTTGTCGCTATTAGTTAACGATGGTTTAAAGCATATGCTTGGTTTCCCAATTCACAGTGAAAATAACACCCTTTAAACATAACATCTTTTATTCGGGATTTTGCATATGGAATCAACTTCCAACAGCTGCAGCACACCTACGAGAATACGTTGTGTAAATTGCCAATAAAACGCTTTATTAAACATGTTTGTCTACTAAGAAGTCACGATGCCACTCCTATAATACATTAAAGAAATTTAATAAAATATTGACCAGCATTCATAGCAGACATCAATAATTTAAAGTTACAGATTCGTTAACAATAATAATGGTTTTAGAAGTAATACACTTAGTTTTCGCAATGAAAGCAAGGACTTGACTAAAGTGAAAACCAAATGAAAGGAATTCCTTTGATTATGAGCAAGGTCACCTGTTTGTCGCGAACATATTTCCGTACTGGCACTCCGAACCTCTATAGCTGAGATAAAAATTCCTGATTGGTTGCTATTAACTGTCACGCCTCTTAGGTGTCTGTCCGCGAATCACGGGAATTCACTGTCGGGGTTACTTGATTCTGATTGACCTTTTTAGGTAAAAAAACTGTCCTCCCACACATACACGTGGACAATAATCAAAGAAACATACACGTGTGCTCTTACTATATTGGAGTATAGCCTGACCGTAAATATTTTCGCGGAAAACAGGTGGCTTTCATTATGAAGTTAAAATACAGCACCCATGTGCGTAACACTTCAAGATCTGCACACATTTACTTGCATTCAATACAAGCTAGCAGCTAGTCGCCTACGTACATGGCTGAAGGAAGACAAGTTACGTTGGTATGTTGGTCTCTATATTCCCACTTACAAATGTCCTATTGGTGTACTATACTTAGGACGTGCTCACTGTACTGTAAAACATACGCTCATTGGCTGGCTCTCGGCTAGTAGGGCGCCGAGTTTATTTTGTCCTAATCAAATGTCCTTTCATACAGTTATAAAGCTGTATGAAGGGATATTGATATGGCCAAATAACANATACACGTGGACAATAATCAAAGAAACATACACGTGTGCTCTTACTATATTGGAGTATAGCCTGACCGTAAATATTTTCGCGGAAAACAGGTGGCTTTCATTATGAAGTTAACATACAGCACCCATGTGCGTAACACTTCAAGATCTGCACACATTTACTTGCATTCAATTCAAGCTAGCAGCAAGTCGCCCATGTACACGGCTCAAGGAAGACAAGTTACGATGGCATGTTGGTCTCTATATTCCCACTTACAAATATCCTTTCATACAGTTATAAAGCTGTATGAAGGGATGTGGCCAAATACAAAACTGGTGCTAACTCAGGGTTAGTAAAATAAGCGAACTGATCTAGCTGTAGTCTTTTATATCAAAATAAAGTAACTTGAAACAGTAACATGTATTTTCAAATATAAACAGGATGACTCTAATCACTATCACGGCAACTGTGGCGCCGATAAAGAATTTTTAATTGGTTGCACATACAATTGTGAAATCATATTTTATATTCCAGCTTTTATTACCAGGCGTGAAGTAGCCAGTTTTTCTATAGCTTAACATTTTCGACACCACGAAAGCTGCTAATAACGTAAAATTTCGAAAAATATTGTTCTTGCTGGAAAATGCAATTTAAGTACTATTAGCATATATTTGCCTATGTTATGCTTTCTTACTAAATCATCTTTGAAAACTTTTCTTATGAAAATTATGCATAAGAAAGTGTCTCTGAGCCCTTATCCTAGCATATGGCTGTTGCTACGGTATTTTCGCCATAAGCCATTTTAAATTAATTTACATTTTTTCTAAAATATAAAGACGTACTTACACTCGTGCTTTAAGGATTCTTATTTAAGAATCATACAAGTCATAATCAAGATATTATCCTGTCAGTCCAGAAATCAAGTAGGACAAGGCGTGAAGAAGTGTTGCAGAACACCATTTGACGTATTAAAAGCAATACAATTTGCATAAGACGTCAACGTAATCAATTTATTAAAAACATTATTTAAGGTCTGAAAAATCATATCTCTTTACCAAGTGTTTTAGTTTTATTAAATATGTATTGTATATATTAAAAGATAAATTTGATAACACAATAATGTTAAAAATATAAAATTTATAGTAAATTAAAAAAATAATTACTAATACATTTTTGTAGCATAATATATACTGCTACAAATTAATAACAAATGAACAAGCTGAAATATATTTTCTCCGGGTGACTTGTTCATATTGTAGAAAATACAGTTACTTCCTTTCTCGTGACGGTATATACACGATATCTCAGAGCAAAACGTAGATTTATTTCTATTGTTAGCCTGCGATGTTCATTGCGCTTGCCAGAAATGTATTATGGAATATTTCAACTTCATAGACTCTCTTTGCTTGCACATACCACAACGATCACCAAGCGACAGTACAATGGAATAGGTTTATGAGGAACGCTATTTACGACTTGCTGTGACGAACATATAAACACGAGCTTGAGGTTTGCACATCTTTAAAAGACGTTCTACATATGCTGTCGTGAGACTTATAGAGTTGCTTTAAGAAAGAAANACCACAACGATCACCAAGCGACAGTACAATGGAATAGGTTTATGAGGAACGCTATTTACGACTTGCTGTGACGAAAAAATAAACACGAACTTGAGGTTTGCACATCTTTAAAAGACGTTCTACATATGCTGTCGTGAGACTTATAGAGTTGCTTTAAGAAAGAAANCTTGAGGTTTGCACATCTTTAAAAGACGTTCTACATATGCTGTCGTGAGACTTATAGAGTTGCTTTAAGAAAGAAACTCCAACACTTCGTAAATTCAGTATTCAATCACTTTGTATTTTTAAGATATGAACTGAACCACACATGGCCGCTGTTTGACATAATTCTTTGAACTATATTTTAAAGATGTAAAATGTTTGAAATCAGCGTTTGTAATGCCGATAGTACATTTATCTGATTTACACATACAAATTTTGTAGCTGTACGAGTAAATGTAAAGTACCGTTGCGCGATTAAGATCGACCAGATTGTTGCTTGCAAAGAAATACCAAAACGTGATATGAGCTACTTAACGAACTGGCATTGAGGTTTAAAATCAAACTTCATAGGGAGTTAGATTTCTACTGAAATTAAAACTGCTGTTTCCTGCCTTTCTTGTCCCGTCATGAATGTTGATGTGGCCAAATACAGAATTCTTGTCGACTATATTAAAAAAAGCTTTTTCCGAGTGAAATGAAATGGATTTTAAAAAACCAAAACTAAACTGTAATATTTCGTAATCAATCAAAGGCAAATGGAAAATAAAAGAGCATTGATGAAAGAATTACAATTTGCAATCGAATACAGGAACACAAAGTATTTTTATGTTAAACGTGTTCTAATTTAAACGAGATGTATAGCGGTTATATTTTCGAACCTCTTTGCCTCTACACATTCGCACATCACTGAGAAAATATACCGCTCTTAATTAAAATACACGTGAAAAAAGGAACTCCAGTTGCACATCAGAGATCTGTTATCTGAATGTTGAATATGCGATGAAACAAGGCTGTTTATAAATTGAAATGTAAATCAGCCGATAAGTTTGGATGCGAACAAGCTTGCTCATTGAGAAATCTGACAGATTGCGCTAAGCAAACGTCATCTTTGCCACCAGATTTATAAGTCAAAAAGTAAAATGTCTATTCAATGTAAAAAATTGGGAGAGAGAGAAAGAGAGAGAGAGAGATGATTTTATTGCAAACACAATATTGACTAAGAGTCCTATTAGGGCAAGCGTCAAAAATTGTTGATTACAACTCATATGCACCATCAAAATAACAATAGTTCTGTGCTCTGGTGTAAGAAGTATACTCACAACAAATTAAATTTCACAGCGAGATTGTGACTGTTAATACACTCACTTAAGTTCACTGTACTACAGAATGCAGACATCTTCCCATGTTCCAGAAACCAGCCATATTAATTGTTGTAAAGACTAAAACGTTTGGTTGCATTGCGAAAAATTGGACGTAACCGTGAATGGACAATACTTGCAACTTTTCTGAAGCTATGCAGAACTTCTACTGCCTGGATATTCCTCCACATCCTGCAAACAAAGCTATATGAAAGGGACAACGCACCGCATTCGTGGGAACTCAGCTTCACAATACTTTGCATAACAAACTAATTCTTACTAGGCAATACCAACACGCGTATTTCCTCTCAGGTACTATTGACGTTAATTGTAAATGAAATATTGTAATTTACAGACAAACTATAAGTAAATCTTCAATTGAACAAAAAATTAAGTATTTTTATGTTAACAGAAGTATACAACGATTGTGATATATGAAATACTAGCGAACCGGCCCGGCTTCGCCCGGGTACAATTGAGTTTTACANTAGTATTTTTATGTTAACAGAAGTATACAACGATTGTGATATATGAAATATTAGCAAACCGGCCCGGCTTCGCCCGGGTACAATTGAGTTTTACAGTGGTACACAATAAAAAAAATTGGGAAAAGGCATTTCATTTGTGTGAAAACAGAATTATAAAATTATACTATGTTGGCCTGGTTACGGCAATCCAAAAGGATAGAAATGTTTTTACCCGATAGCCGAGAAGTAGGGTATTGTTTTTGGAGTGTATCTGTGCAACTATAATGTAGTTACCCACATTTCCGCTTTCCCGCGTCTATGTATAAAAATCAAAACGACGGTTTCATCAAGCTGTAGCTTTAGAAATAAGAGTACCTAGGTACTACTTTTCGCGCTTGGCTGAGGGAACTTAAGTGATTACCAAAGTTAAGCAACGTTCCCAACGGCACACATTTGGATGAGTGACCTTTAAGTGTCATAACATCTGAGCGCTTCCGGGCTTCGGAGGGCACGTTAAATATTCTGTCCCGTTTGTTATCGATTGATAGCGGTCGTTAAGCCATTTCAGAGGTTCTTGGGCGGCCTGATAAACTCTGACACCAGAGGAACAATATATTTCGGTCACGTTCCCAGCCGCTGCAGAAATATATTTTGTTGTTATTCCACAGGAACCATACAATTTTCCGGGATAAAAATTATCCTATTATCCTAAAGTGCATTCAGAACTATACACTTTAGAACAAAAGCAATTAATTTTACGCTCATTGTGTAATGGTCAGCCAAAAATAATCACGATACATTCCTTATGGTACTTATAGAACGTTCCTCTGTAGCACTGAGACATTCTAAAAAGGAAACGCCAAAAAGTCATTAGAGTACGTACCCTTACTTTTTACTCAATGGCACAGAGAAAAGTAAAGTGTGTGTCTATTCTGTGCGCTGTCAAAATTAAAGCCATACTTCGTCTGACTTCCCTCGTTGATGAAGGAAAGTCGCCAGTAGATCTGCGTGGTAAACATCAAAACTGTGCAAAGGCACATCCACTTGATGTCACTCTTACTATCGATAAACACGTTCGATCATTCCCGTTAAAAGGGTCACATTACAGCGGTAAAGATATCGAGTACTTGAGTGCCGACCTTACTGTCAAAACGATGCACGAACTCTTCTTCATTAAATACCCTGCTCTTGCTACTACCATCAAATACAACTTTTACAGGAAATACTTCAACGAAAACTACAGCTACAGATTTGGAAGACCTTTAGTTGGACGTTTGTTCAACATGTGAAAATAAAAAACGAAAATAAATCGCAAAACACTGAATGACAATGCTAAATGTGTGGCAATTACAGAAAAAATGGTTCACTTACGACATACCAAAATTTTTTTATGCAAAACAGCAGGATGTGTTAGCATTATGTAATTAAAATGATGATATAGGAGAACTGGTTTTCGATTACATGCGGAGATCAAAGAAATTATTTACTTACGTAAACTATGGTTGTATGCAGTGTACATGACTTAAAATCAAACATCGCTAACTTCTACACATACCTCGAGAGAGAGGCTAAAAGGGTACATGATGAGGTCTGCAGATCTCTATGGATGATAATCAGAACATATATCCAAGTATAAGAGAGCTTCATGTCTATAGTGAGGCCTGCGGAGGTCAAAACTGGAACAATACACTCGCAAGATCCTTTCTTACCTTCATTACGTTTGGTCGCTTTGACAAAGTCGACCATTACTTTCCGACACCAGATCATTAATTTTTGGAACATGACCGCAACTTTGGTACAGTCAAACGCAAAATAAGAAGGAAGGACAGAATTTAAACTCCAAATAAATACAATGCAAATACACTGCCGAAACTGCCAGATTTGCAGTGACAAATATATCGTCGGAGAATAAACTTGATTTCAAGAACGCTGCGTCTAACATCTTCATCAAAACTACAAAATCTGTAGAAAAAACATCGACATTAATGATTTAAAGTACACACATTTGAAATACAGGCCATCTTGTAAGGCTACGTAATAGCATCAGAATATATTGATAGACTGGTAANAAAGTACACACATTTGAAATACAGGCCATCTTGTAAGGCTACGTAATAGCATCAGAATATATTGATAGACTGGTAACACACAATTTCTTGCTGCTGAAACCTGGTATGTGTCCTATGTTGCTTACAACTACAGCATTCAAAACCAGAATACCAATCAATGTGAAGAAAATTCAAGACATTGGAAATATTATTGCATATATTACAGAAGAGGAGAGAGTGTTTTATGAGACATTACTGAGTTGGCCAACGACCACGTCAGAGAGAGAGACAGATGACGAAGACTTGACATGATGATAATTTGGAAAATACCCTTTCTTTTGTTTTATTTGTGTCATTTTGTAGGTTTTTCATTGAGATGTTCATTAGTATAAGTCATTAAAATATTTTCAGTCATTGTATCTAATATTGGCTAAATGAAATTTCAGTAGATTGATAAATGGGGAATAAATCCATCAACGTTCATCGGCAATATTTGCATAAGAAAAAATATCATTTCTTTCGTTTCACTTGTGCTATTTTGTAGGTTTTGTCCATCGACATCTTCATTAGNTGCATAAGAAAAAATATCATTTCTTTCGTTTCACTTGTGCTATTTTGTAGGTTTTGTCCATCGACATCTTCATTAGAACAAGACATTACATTATTTTCAGTCATTGTATCTAGTATGGCCTTTGTAAAATGTCAGAAGTTTGAAGAAGGGAATAAATCCATCGACGTTCATCGGCGGAATTTATATAGGAAATTATTTTTACGTACTCTGCTAGTTTTTCATGGGGCTCTGAATTCACTGAGTTACATTTTATGTAAGTTGTAAATCAACAGCCCACGAAACAGGAATATTACGACGTTTCTATTAATTCGTCTGCAATTACCTTTTTGGATTTATTCTCCTCTTCAAACTGCAGGTTCAATTGTGCACTTCCCCTCCACCGGGGGGGTGGTACCTCCTTCCTCCATGATTACAAAGAAAAAGTGCCAGCTTAAACATGGACATGAAACCACTCCTCTTACAAATCTGTATGTTCTATAATGTTTCAAACACCGTTTTAATCAATAAAGGTTAGGTTTTCCCATCCTCTGTTCAATTATGACTCTTTTTCAATCTATAATTGCATGCAATTGTTAATTATTTCTGTCGATGGGTTTTTACGGTGTCTATGCCAATTCCTTCCTCCCCCTTTGTAGAACAGTTTAGGTCAGCTTGGGAGGCAATCATGGTCCCAATAGCGGCCATGTCTGCCCACTCCCAGTAATGCTGCGAGCATGTGCCATTGTAGTTAGAATCTTATGTGCATGTCTAGGCGTATGCTCAGCCCCGAGATGCACTTATATCCCATCCCTACTCCGGACCTCCCTCTCCCTTTGTAGATCAGTTCAGGTCAGCATAGGAGGCAAGCATTGTCCCAATAGCGGCCATGTCTGCCCACTCCCAGTAATGCCGCGAGCATGTGCCATTGTAGTTAGAATCTTCTGTGCATGTCTAGGCGTATGTTCAGCCCCGAGATGCACTTAGATCCCATCCCTACTACGGATCTCCCTCTCCCTTTGTAGATCAGTTCAGGTCAGCATGGGAGGCAAGCATTGTCCCAATAGCGGCCATGTCTGCCCACTCCCAGTAATGCCGCGAGCATGTGCCATTGTAGTTAGAATCTTCTGTGCATGTCTAGGCGTATGTTCAGCCCCGAGATGCACTTAGATCCCATCCCTACTACGGATCTCCCTCTCCCTTTGTAGATCAGTTCAGGTCAGCATGAGAGGCAAGCATTGTCCCAATAGCGGCCATGTCTGCCCACTCCCAGTAATGCCGCGAGCATGTGCCATTGTAGTTAGAATCTTCTGTGCGTGTCTAGGCGTATGGTCAGCCTCGAGATGCACTTAGAGCCCATCCCTAATATGGACCTCCTTCTCCCGCTTAATTTTTAGGTAGGTTATGAGAAACTCTTACATTCTGACTATCCCAGTAGCAAAATTTGTTTGGGCCAACGCTGACCTAAAACTTGTCTCTACCATTGGGTCAATGTGGGCCATATTACATTGGCCCATCGCCGAACTGTCCCTCGGAATTATGTTGGCCCACATGACTTTTATGTTGGCTAACAACTGAAATACAATGTTGGCGCACCATCATTTTATGGTTGTGGGCAAATTTTTAAGGGAAGTATCTTCTTTGTTTCAGAAATATATTAACACATTCATTTACTAACAGTTGATAATGTTTTGGCAAGATGTGTTATTGCATACATATGGCCAACCAATCAAGGTTGGTTACCAGTGTTTTACATACATTTATCCCATAAAAAAATTAATAAACATGTTGAGTGTATTATTTTTTCATTACCTTTTACTTTATACACATAACGATCTGAAAACGTACACGTTGAAAGTCGAATTCGAACTCGCGCCCTTTGAATTGTTAGCCCAAGGTGTTATCCACTATACTTCTGTACCTTCTTGTTAAAGATGAAGAAATAGGCATAAATTTGGACATTGATGTACAATATAATGTGTTATAAAAATTTTGTGAGTTTATGTCTGATTTTATTACTTTGAAATTGAATTTGAAACCTAACAGTTACAAGAACATATTTTTTATTTAATAAACAATACACAATCAACGACACACTGTTTATTTTTAAAGAATCTTTATAATAAAAAACTTGAAAAATTTACCAAATGAAATTAATATTATATGTTCCTCTTAAAAAAAAAATAATCTTATCATTTGATGGCACAATGTCAGCATTGCAATGATATCCCATCGTAACAAAAATAACTAATCACGAACTCTTATGTTCACAACATTGTCTCAACACTTGAGGAACAAGACACAGTTTAACAAACATTTATATTTGGCAACTATGTTGTAAAAATTCATATGTTTTTCCATTTAAAACGATTATTTTGTATTAGTGAGTTTATGTTTGTTGTACAATGTTGTCCCAACAAAAGTATACATTATATGCTAAACGCCGAAGATATGTTTTCCTACTAAAACCACCAAGACATAACCAATGAAGACAATTTTGGATTGTGTGTTAAAAACATAGTTTTTAAACAAAAATAGAAAATTATGGTTTTATTTAACTAGGCATATCATAATTACTATTATTGGTGTAATGTTGATAACATAATACTGACCCCAACTTAACAATTAGTAGTTCTACCATTTACCAACTGTTGTGCTCCCAACATTGACATAAACTGAACATATTTTAAAGATAATTATTTGAGGGCATGAAGTAGCTTCATATAATATAAAATACAGAAAGGTTGTTCGGTATGTTTACATAAAATTTTGTTAACACAATGTTCGCTCAACAGATAAATACACACAAATTACCAACAGTATGTGTACCAACTCGTTACCAACCAAACACCAACCATTAAAAACTACACTTGTATTAGGTTATGGAATATTCCAATTCAGTTACATCATTGTCTGGAGGGTTCTAAGTAATATCGTAACATTTTCGTTGTAGCAAATTTTTCTTTGCATTTTTCGTTAGGACATATTTGTATTAATGCGTGTGCTCCAAGCCAACATATAGCCAAACTTAAAAACCAAGTACCAACGTTGCGCCAACGTAGTTTGCTACTGGTGTAGGCTGTTGTGTCGGTGGCACGCCTTGAAAGTGTAGTATCTTTCGGAGACGAATGGGGAGCGCTTTGAACGGTTTGACGGGGTACAATCGCAGTGCCGTGGGGAACAAGATGGTTATTTCGCCATTTTGCGTACTATAGCGGTCTCGTGTGGATATAAAAGTAGCACGACGTTGGCGTCTGTGGATAGAGGAAGGCAAGCATACATGACATGCAGGATCTGAGAGACTACCACGAACAACACCGGCGGAGAAACTGCAGATTGCACGATATTTGCGGAATGCCCCAAGCGTCACGACTGCGAGAATTCAGCGAGCTGTGACGTCCACCCTGCAGCATCCGGAGAGGGTCAGTACTGTTGGCAGACGGCCGCGCGATGCAGGAGTACATGCACGCAGACCATCAACACCACGTCTATGTCGCCAAGACTGCAATGGTGTCACGACGACTGTGATGGAGCCATGCCGGATAACAGCGGGTAATCTTCAGTGATGAGTCCCGCTCTTGTCTCGGTGGCGACGACCAACGCGTCCATGTGTGGAGGCCACGTGGTCAGTGCCAAGATAAATTGTTTGTTGTCACACGTCACACGTGCAAATGGTGTGGGGTGCGATTTCGTACAATGCCCTATCACAGTTGGTCTTCATCATGAGCACTTTGACAGGCCAACGATACGTTCGTGAGGTCCTGCAACCAATGGTCCTGCAGTTTGTGAACTCTCAAAGCTCAATTCCGGCAGAACAATCCTCGTCTCCAAGCCGCTTGTGTCACAAAAGCCTCCCCTGAAGTCAGGGTTACTCTGTTATGGCAAGCCGCATTGCCAGACTTATTCCCAATCGAATATGCGTCGAATGCTATTGGCTGCTCGTAACACGACTACTCCCCTGCCACAAAATATGAAGGAATTGCAAGCGAATATTCAAGATGCATGGGACAGGACACGACTAGGAACTTCTACCACTCTATGTCAAGACGTCTGGAGGAACGTGTTCGCAGACATGGAGGCTGACGTCAGACTGAGATATATATTACAGTGCGATAAATATTGTTCATACCATTCTCAACATGCAAACATTTCTTGTTCTTTATGAATTTNAGATATATATTACAGTGCGATAAATATTGTTCATACCATTCTCAACATGCAAACATTTCTTGTTCTTTATGAATTTTTCCTTCCTTCCGAATAGCACTGCAAACCTACACATCACTGTGGGAGCAACTATATTTTTGACGGTGAGTGTGCTTAGGTACGACTGAAAGGAATAAGCGCGACTAAGACTTCTGTCGGGAATGCGCGGTGAAGTAGTGGGAAACAGGCGGTTCTGCGACAGTGCCGCTACCTGACGGGTAGGAGCGGGGCGATGAGGGGGCGGTGTTTGCTCGGCTATGGAGAGGCGCGCGCGACGACGAGAGCCTCGGCGACCCGTATTCAAATCGCGGGCGACCCTCGACGGCGCAGCGGCAAGCACGAGGGTCGTCGACAAACTGTGTGTGTGCCGGCGTGTCGAGGGCGAGCTCGTGCTGGAGGTGACGCTAACACATTCTCGTCTTCGTTGGATGTGCCCGACGCCAGCTCTGGCTGAGCTGGGTGGCTCAGCAGCGCGATACTGAACTTGCTTCGGGGACGATCGAGGCTCGAGTCCTGGTCTTGCGATCTTATTTAAATTTTTAATGGTATCTTGAAATCACTGCAGGCGAATACACGATATATTAGAAAACGCAGTAAATTATATCGCTGAATCTAATTGTCTTCGATAATCATGATATCGACTATATATTCACCATATTCATACAGGAAATTTAGTAACTTATGTCACAGACTTTAGGAGGTGACAAGTTTTGGAAAAACAGGTAAAAAAAAGTACTCGAATTGTTATGGAGATACGCCTTGGAATATAATATTAATGATGAAATGAACGCCTAGCAGTTAGGCACATTGCATGTATTATGGGCGAGAGATATAAAACGTTTTGGATAGATAATTATTTTAAAAATAAAAGGAATTAAACCTTTATTATAATATTTTTTTGGAACAGTTTATACAGAGTGCATGAATTGTTAAGCAGGGAAAAATTAATACCTATGAAAAACATATATTATGTGTGCTTAATAAAGTACGGATTATTTACTTAATTATAGGAATTAATACACTGGTAATAATTAAAACTGTCTGCAGTTGTAACTTAACGCAATATATTTAACTCTCTAATGCCCAAGTTAACTAATAATTTTGAAAAAAAATATATATATAACATGGGCACCGGTTCTTTAAGACTGAATTACTGAGCGCAAATAAAGCGGATACATTACAAATTTAATTAGTTTTAAAAATAATTATATTATTCAGAGGTAGCTCTGGAAGATAACAGACCATATTTCATATTAATTGTTTCCTTTACAGAGATATCACAGAAGCGTTATNAGAGGTAGCTCTGGAAGATAACAGACCATATTTCATATTAATTGTTTCCTTTACAGAGATATCACAGAAGCGTTATATAAAGAATAAAACATGAGTAATATATTACTGATATTCGACTTCAGTAACAGAGGGCATTATTAAGATAAACTTTCTGGAACTATGTTTTGTGGCCAACAAAGTTAACATCCCGAAAATTAATAAAAACAAATATAGTTAGAGCGAAGATGATCACCATTTATATCCCCATTGGTGGACTCTGAAATGTGTAACATTTGAGAAAAGTGACAAGAGGTATGTCTTATATTTTCAATACTCATTTATACAGGTGCGTGAGATGCGTAAATTATTTTGGTGTCCGTGAGACCGCTAAACCGCAGGCTGGGAGAGTAAAATTGCATAATCTTTTACAGTACAAAATTGCACTTCATTTTCCCCTTCCCGAAAGTTTCGAATCGGTTTCGTAAGGAGACGTTTGAGTAGTTCTGAAATGTTTGGAACTGTTCGCCATTAATATGTTCACATTTGGTTTAATAATCGGTTATAAAACTGGACTTAGAATAACGCTGTATTACATAACTACTTTGTTTAGATGTGAGAAAAACGCTGGTTTACACAATTAAATTTATTTCAATTTGAAAACTCAATCGAAAAATTCCTTTTTTGTGGCAACTATATTTATTTCGTTATAACATAAGTGTCTTTTATTTTTTTTACTAAAATAAACTTGCTTATGAACGCTTAATGCCAAAAAATATTCGTTAGTTTACTGTTTACACAAAATAAAGTCCTGTCAGGGGCACGTACATATGTGTAGCAATTGCCAACAAGCACAAACTTTAACACACAAATATCTAGAAATTGCCAGTAAACCGCCAGACAGAGAGTCACCTCGTTGGAACACCAACGCACCTAGTGGCGACATTTTCCCTAAGTCAGACTTCTCCACAAGGAATATCGTCTGGTTCGGAACCTGAGTAGAGTCACCGTTACCAGGAGAGATTGTGGCTGTCTGCGACAGGGAAGTGATTGACGTGAAAATAACCGTAGAGGGTAGACGGCGTAGAGTGCACGCCTGAGTTGCGCAGTATTTACTTGCCATATTCCAACATTGGACTGTTTTCCTGCCAACACGACTATCGCAGGACTTGAGGTTTGAACACTGTCTATTTTAGCAAGTGCTTTGAGATGTTTTTATACGTCCTGTAGCCAATTTCTTATGCAATTATATGAAATTCAGATTGGTAAAAGTATTTTATTCATACAAAAGGAAGTTCTTTTGAAAATGAGGAAATAAACGTTCACTACTCTCGACTATGTGGCACTAACCGTTGTATTTGTGTGGGGTAAGTCAATGTTGGGTACACACACGCGTAGAAGACAAGAACTTTATCCACCCCACGCTAAGTGTAGGGAGGAGACGGCAGCTGTCTGCGACTAGGAAGTAATCGACGTGAAGACCCGGAGCCAGAACCGGAAGTGCATAGCAGCCAGTCGCAGTCACCGGAACACACGGCTCGTCGCTCTTGGGGATCACGGCTCCAGGGGGGGGAAGGGCCTTAATTGCGAAAAGCTGGACTGGAGCTGAGGAGGATGGATCAGAGGGGGTGGAGGGGAAGAAGGATGGCCCCGCACAAAGCGGGCAGGACCCGCCGAGCGCCGGAAAATTAATTTTTCACTTATCTCCACTGCGCCTGCGCGCAGGAAATGTGGTTTTCATATCTTGCCGCCGTAGTTTTAATAAAGTTCACGGATTCCCATTTAGCAGCAATGGCACTGCTCTCGTTGGGATTTAAATA
>NQII01006704.1:0-19500 GCA_002778355.1 Clitarchus hookeri
GAAGCACACAGGCACAACGATAAGAGGAAGCGAGAGACAGGCAGACATATAACAGAAGAATCGTTGTGATATACAAGCTGTTCATATGCCACGGGCTGGGTCAGCTGTCACTGATATGTCGGCCAGACTCGCACATGTAGTCACCGCGATAGAGAATCACGAGGGGAAAAGAGGGGGATAAAAACGGTTTGTCACGAAGGTCAAACGGGAGAGATAGAAGGGAAATATCTAGGCCGATGTATTTCCGTATGTCAAGGTTCTGCCATGTTGTGTTTCTGCACAGTGGTTATCGTATATCGACGACCAACTCTCGGACGCTGCGGTGTAGATTTTTAACTTTTTTTTTTGTGTGAATTCGGTTGCCTTGATGATCTTTAATGTAATCTGCGGACAATTGCGAAAGACATCACTGTAGCGAGAGCAAATAATTTCGCTGGGTGTATGTGGCACCCCTACCCCTCTCTTCGCACCCAGGGTGGCAGCAATTAGTGAAATACTAGTTTGTGGAAGTCCGGCAATAATCTGCTAGGAAATAGTGAATCAGCCAACTGAATGCACCGAGAACCCGTGATTCGGGGTAGCTGTATGCACTGCAATTNCTGCTAGGAAATAGTGAATCAGCCAACTGAATGCACCGAGAACCCGTGATTCGGGGTAGCTGTATGCACTGCAATTCATCTGAACACACGGTTTATAAATTAAATTCAGTTGCCATAATAATATGCAAGCTCTCGCAGGCATTTTTAATATTACAGCTTAGAAGTAAATAACTCGTGTCTCGTTGCTGACGATGGCAATGTAAAAGTACTTTCGTCCTGATGTTGAATAACTGCTGTAATGTAACAAATCTCTAAGCTAGCTCTGATGTCCCGTTAAGATGAGGATAATTTACCCAAATGCGGCAATTCAAAACGTTTACTTTACAAATAATGTGAAAAACTCAATTTAATAGGGTTTTACATNATTTACCCAAATGCGGCAATTCAAAACGTTTACTTTACAAATAATGTGAAAAACTCAATTTAATAGGGTTTTACACAATAACTATTTATTATTGGCCATTATCAACTTACCACTCGTCAATTTAGAAAAAAATTAATGGGCTATAAACAAATATTAAAATTATTAATAAAATGTGAGTGAAATTTAATTTAAGAAATAAAGAAGTTACATTTATGACAAAAGAAGTATAAAATACTTGCGATGTATGATTTATTTGGGAAACAAGTAATCATGCCATGTATAGGGCGATTTTCCAAGGTCTTATTCAGAAAGTGCGAAGATGCAGTAAATAGACACTACCCATACTGTAAGGCATTTCCAAAATTCACAGAAGAAGGGATGTAATGTCGCGTGTGTGTACTGTGCCTTGGCTTGTACTCGTATAGTCTATTCGCAGTGACGTCACACATTTTGAATTTAACCTTCGGAAAACCACCTTATGTATGATGTCTAAATATGTCACGGATCACAAGCGTTTGATACTCCTGTTAATATAAAAGTACCTCATTTTCGATCAGATTTAACTTTCACGTATATTTTATCTATTAGTTATAATATTACAGTTATAATTAATACCAAAACAGAGATACAAATATCTGCGTTGGTAATGCGGTACGTTACCTCATTGGTGTAATTTTGTAGAAATAGTTAAGCTTTGTTATCATGTGGCGGAGGAATAGCCTGGAAACAGAACTTAAATAGGGATTCAGAAAATTTGGAAGTAACCTCCGAATCATGAACACAAAGTTTAGGTAAAACTATAAAATTACACCAAAGGGACAAATCACCGCATTCGAGCGCAATCAGTGTAATAAAATCTTGAATAAGAACATTGCTAGACATTACCAACATACCCAATTTCCTTTTGTTGTTATTCATATCAATTATAAATGAAACATTATCATTTCTAGACGTAATATGAGTAAAAGTTAAATTTAACTCCAAAATAAGGTACTTTCATGTTATCACAAGTAGGCCTGTAACACGCTTATGGTACGTGGCGTATTTAGGTAACAACCACGCACGTCATACATGGGTGGTTTTTTTTAAAGGTTTGATTCAGAAATCTTGAAGAAACCACGAATAGACTACGCAGAATATCTCGTCTCGTGCGCATNTTTTTTTAAAGGTTTGATTCAGAAATCTTGAAGAAACCACGAATAGACTACGCAGAATATCTCGTCTCGTGCGCATAACGTTCTGTACTTCTCGTTCGAAATCAGAGGGGCGACGTTGATGGTGCCCAGTCCAAAATATAAAAANGTGCGCATAACGTTCTGTACTTCTCGTTCGAAATCAGAGGGGCGACGTTGATGGTGC
Organism: Clitarchus hookeri; assembly: GCA_002778355.1. Lineage (NCBI taxonomy): Eukaryota > Metazoa > Arthropoda > Insecta > Phasmatodea > Phasmatidae > Clitarchus > Clitarchus hookeri. Next base: position 2,323 of record NQII01006704.1, read on the forward strand.
CCAGTCCAAAATATAAAAAAAAACTGATCATTACAATGAGAATTATGTAAGGTGGGTCTGTGAAAAACATGCTGATTATTGTAGCAGATAATGATGTAACGAATATTCGCGTTCGCATTTGCGAATATTCGCATGTTTTTTAATATTCGCATTCGCAAGAAATTATGCGAATATGTTGCGAATGTATTTGGCAATTAAAAATGAAAATATTTATGAAATAACAATGCAACTGCTAAGATTTATATTATTGTTATTTACGTATTTATATTTTAANATAAACATGCTGGTCATTAGGGTGTGCCTGGGCACACGTGGCCCAGCCCGTGCGCACGCCTATGATATATCGACAGGCCTATGATATATCGAATCGGGCAAACACTATTCGCGAGTTTTTTTTCTCATCTCATATAATTTGTGACATCTTGCCAGTAACTACTTTTAATCCCCAATTTTCAATGGCGTCTCTCTCTCTCTCTCTCTCTCTCTTAATCACATTACATCATAGGTCGTATTGTGTTTTCCACTCTCGGTATAACGCGGTATAACGGGTAAAAAAGAGGCAGCGCGAAAGAGCGATAAAGGAAGCACACAGGCACAACGATAAGAGGAAGCGAGAGACAGGCAGACATATAACAGAAGAATCGTTGTGATATACAAGCTGTTCATATGCCACGGGCTGGGTCAGCTGTCACTGATATGTCGGCCAGACTCGCACATGTAGTCACCGCGATAGAGAATCACGAGGGGAAAAGAGGGGGATAAAAACGGTTTGTCACGAAGGTCAAACGGGAGAGATAGAAGGGAAATATCTAGGCCGATGTATTTCCGTATGTCAAGGTTCTGCCATGTTGTGTTTCTGCACAGTGGTTATCGTATATCGACGACCAACTCTCGGACGCTGCGGTGTAGATTTTTAACTTTTTTTTTTGTGTGAATTCGGTTGCCTTGATGATCTTTAATGTAATCTGCGGACAATTGCGAAAGACATCACTGTAGCGAGAGCAAATAATTTCGCTGGGTGTATGTGGCACCCCTACCCCTCTCTTCGCACCCAGGGTGGCAGCAATTAGTGAAATACTAGTTTGTGGAAGTCCGGCAATAATCTGCTAGGAAATAGTGAATCAGCCAACTGAATGCACCGAGAACCCGTGATTCGGGGTAGCTGTATGCACTGCAATTCATCTGAACACACGGTTTATAAATTAAATTCAGTTGCCATAATAATATGCAAGCTCTCGCAGGCATTTTTAATATTACAGCTTAGAAGTAAATAACTCGTGTCTCGTTGCTGACGATGGCAATGTAAAAGTACTTTCGTCCTGATGTTGAATAACTGCTGTAATGTAACAAATCTCTAAGCTAGCTCTGATGTCCCGTTAAGATGAGGATAATTTACCCAAATGCGGCAATTCAAAACGTTTACTTTACAAATAATGTGAAAAACTCAATTTAATAGGGTTTTACATAAGAAATATTTATTATTGGCCACTATCAACTTACCACTCGTCAATTTAGAAAAAAATTAATGGGCTATAAATAAATATTAAAATTATTAATAAAATGTGAGTGAAATTTAATTTAAGAAATAAAGAAGTTACATAACAGTCAACAGAAGTATAAAATACTTGCGATGTATGATTTATTTGGGAAACAAGTAAGCATGCCATGTATAGGGCGATTTTCCAAGGTCTTATTCAGAAAGTGCGAAGATGCTGTAAATAGACATTACCCATACTGTAAGGCATTTCCAAAATTCATAGAAGAAGGGATGTAATGTCGCGTGTGTGTACTGTGCCTTGGCTTGTATAGTCTATTCGCAGTGACGTCACACATTTTGAATTTAACCTTCGGAAAACAACCTTATGTATGATGTCTAAATATGTCATGGATCACAAGCGTTTGATACTCCTGTTAATATAAAAGTACCTCATTTTCGATTAGATTTAACTTTTACGTATATTTTATCTATTAGTTATAATATTACACTTATAATTAATACCAAAACAGAGATAAAAATATCTGTGTTGGTAATGCGGTACGTTATCTCATTGGTGTAATTTTGTAGAAATAGTTAAGCTTTGTTATCATGTGGCGGAGGAATAGCCTGGAAACAGAACTTAAATAGGGATTCAGAAAATTTGGAAGTAACCTCCGAATCATGCACAAAAAGCTTAGCTAAAACTATAAAATTACACCAAATGGACAAATCACCGCATTCGAGCGCAATCAGTGTAATAAAATCTTGAATAAGAACTATTTCTTGCTAGGTATTACCAACATACCTAATTTCCTTCTGTTGTTATTCATATCAATTATAAATGAAACATTATCATTTCTAGACGTAATATGAGTAAAATTTAAATTTAACTCCAAAATAAGGTACTTTCATGTTATCACAAGTAGGCCTGTAACACGCTTATGGTACGTGGCGTATTTAGGTAACAACCACGCACGTCATACATGGGTGGTTTTTTTTAAAGGTTTGATTCAGAAATCTTGAAGAAACCACGAATAGACTACGCAGAATATCTCGTCTCGTGCGCATAACGTTCTGTACTTCTCGTTCGAAATCAGAGGGGCGACGTTGATGGTGCCCAGTCCAAAATATAAAAAAAAACTGATCATTACAATGAGAATTATGTAAGGTGGGTCTGTGAAAAACATGCTGATTATTGTAGCAGATAATGATGTAACGAATATTCGCGTTCGCATTTGCGAATATTCGCATGTTTTTTAATATTCGCATTCGCAAGAAATTATGCGAATATGTTGCGAATGTATTTGGCAATTAAAAATGAAAATATTTATGAAATAACAATGCAACTGCTAAGATTTATATTATTGTTATTTACGTATTTATATTTTAATAAAAAAGTTTTAATTGGGGAACAGTATTTATGTTACTCATTAGGTACATACAGACGCTTTTAATATTCGTTTATTCTTATTTATCTAAGCAAAAATCAAATTTATGTAGGTATTTACTTAAACCTGCAATCTAAAATAACAATTGTATGATAACAAAAATAAATTTCGAACTTCTTAAACACAAAACAATGGAGCTAAATATGTTACCACATTTTAAATTAAACTAATAATCAACTTTAAATGAGATCTTTTGTGAGAACACAAATGCAACTTGATAGGTATCTAAATAATATTAAATCTATGAGATCTCTCTATATCTAATCTACTAGTAATAATATGTATTTATATTGTAAATTAAATCTACTACTTGTAAATTAAGTTTACAATATCTTTTTTGAGAAAGTAAACAAAAACATTTCTTCTTTTTAATTAAAACAAAAAATAAACTTCTTCAAATTATGATGTTAATTTTAGCTTTGGTTCAAGTTATGTTATTTTTAAAACAACCATTTAACATTTCCCCTTGAATTCTAAATAATAATAGATAAATTATAAAAAATATAATAGTAATTAAGTTACAGTTTAATTACTAAGTATACTTAAGTAAGTTATGTAAGTTTCATAAAACACTTAGTAATTAAATTGGAGTAGAGGAATATTAAACTTCAAAAATAAAAGTTTTGATGAATTTTCTCTTTGCAGCGTATTTCGGTGGAGTGTGTAAAGAAGACCAGTCCCACTAAAAACTCTTTCGCTAGGTACACTGGTAGGTGGTGTTACTAACCATTGCCAGGCTATAGGAGAAAGAATACCATACTTCAAATTATTCACCTTCCACCATGTAAGTGGGTTTACATAATTTTCCACACGTTTATCCATTAAATATTAATTTATGGTTTTTTTTATTAAAACTTCTATAGGGTTTGGACTTTAATTTTCACTTTCACTGGAATCCATCAGCAATTTCATGGTGTCTCTTAAAGGTATAGATTTCTCTGATAGACAGGCACTGGATCCAGAGGTTTCAATCTCATGATTAGTTATTCTGGCACGCTCAGGATTTGAACAAGAAGATAGGCTTAATTCATAGTTTCCAATTGATTCTAAAATAGTTTTCACAACTTGATCTTTGGTTGAAGAATTTTGGAAAAAATTCACTTTGTATCTCGGGTCAATGAAAGTAGCCGTAGCAAACAATACGTCATTTTCCAAATGAGAAAATCTGCGACTTAGTTCTTATTTTAGAACGAGAATCGTGTTCCCAATGCATTTGTCAGTCACATCAAATTCATCAATTATTTTTTTCCAAGGTGGACAATAATGGAATTACTGAAGATATGGAAATATTGGCTGCACTTAGTTCTTTTGTAATTTCTTTAAAAGGTCTGAACAAAGTAATTAGTTTTTCCACAATTATCCACTCTTGGAAAGTTAGTTGTGAAATTTTGTTATTTGTGGAATCGTAAAGACACAACGAATCGTTGTTTTTCAAAATGCGCTCTAACATACAAAAGTTGCTATTCCATCTTGTAACACACTCTTGTATAATCTTAAGCTTTAGTTGATTGAGTCTTTCTTGTAGAGTTGCAAATTAATCTTGAGCAATATTTGAGTGGTGAAAATGTGTTGCCATATTTTTACATTTTGTAATCACTGCAATAACGTAATCTTGTGTCTTAAGCCCCTCATTGATAACCAGATGAATTTGGTGTGATAAACAATAAATGTCTTTAACGAATAACAAGGAAATACCTTTTTTCATGTTAGTACCACCTTCCCTAACAATGCAATGCACTTTTTCTTTAGGTATTTCCCATAATAACTACATGGTTTCAAGTTTTATAGCTATATTTTCACCAGTATGTCGGCCATTGTTAAATGCTTCTGCTTTTAACACAATCATTTTTCTTTCAAATTCTTTTATTGTGCTGTGAAATGCAAAAATCAGCAACGATATATCTGAACAAGAATCAGACCAGATATCAGTTGTAAACGCCATCTTTTCAAATGATTTGATTAATTCCAGAACTTTATCTTTTACCTTGCCGTAGAAATTCTCGCATATAAACGAAGTCAAATGTTGTCGAGTTTTTAAATTATATGACGGACATACGTGGTTCATTAATCTGACAAATCCAAAGCATTCTACAAAACTAAAGGGTAAGTCCCCCAAAGCAATCATTTCGCTTATTAAATTGTCAATTTCCACAGACTTGGCGTTGTTATTATCCCATTTTTAGTTTTTTTTTGACGCAATCAGTCAAAGACATTTGTTTTTGGTCGGTTTTAGTAAATTGTCGAGAAGAGGACGCCAAAGCATTTGTTGTAGAAGCATTCCGCTTTTCATTTTTTGCGTTCCTTTTAATGGCAGCTAAATTTATTTGGCTGTTAAATTTTTTCCACTTCATAATAAGTTTGGTTATGAACGTTAGATACACAATACGTTTGTATTTCTACGTGTAGTCTTGTATATGTCACTGCAGGGCGTGAATAATAGTTACGAAATAAACTTAATATTTAATATTTTGGCTGGGGTAAATATATCACAATTCGGGCCAAACACAAACTTTTACACACAAATAAATAGAATTTCTCAGTTTACCGCCAGATTAAAAGTGACCTCTTTGGAACACTAGAGCACATTGAGACGTAAATTTTCCTTCTGCCAAACTCTCCCATTAGGAACCTTATTTTGTTCCCAAACTGAGTAAAATATACCTTAACTTAGTTAAGTACATCGGTTATGAAAAATTGTGTTATTTTATGTTAGTACCACATACTGTTCCACTTTTAGACAATACCAGTGTTTATTCTTTCCTAGCAAAAAAAAAAAAGTAGTGCATAGTTTTTGCATAAATACATGTCTAAATCACAATTTTACAGTTTTGAAACTGTAAAAAATAATTAAAACTAACTTAGGTACAAACATGAGATAATTCATACTGAAAGAATATGCTAAGGGTGCCTTCATGACGTCTATAAAATGTAACAAGGGAATATTTTTGCAATTGCAAAAATGGCTGAAAATAAGGAAATACCTGCATATTTTTTATTTGTGGTTGCCCCATAATTCTTGTAAAAAAAACCTCTTCTTTAAAACATATAAAATTAAATTTTAGAAGTGTATTTTAATCAACCTTGTTAAATTTTCTGCAAATAGCTTGGCTTTATTTTATTTGTACATTAAAAAACAGTCAAATGTTCACTATGACGTGTTATTTTGCAAAAACCATGCAATATAAAAAAAAATTTATCTAACAAAAAATCAGTTACAGATAATGTGTACAAGTACGTGGTAAAAGTATAAAATAACAAATTTTTTCGTTGCGGACGCCTTAAGCTTTGTTTCAATGAGGCGGGCAAACAGCCTAGAAGTAGAACTTTAACAGTGTAAATAATGATGTTGATAAGGATGATGACACGTGGTGTCGTAAAGTAGTTAGTGTAGAAGATGCAGTTTTTATTTCGAGTTATTTATATAGATTTGACCTGCAAGGTATAACTGCGAAAGCAGGAAGTAGACTTTTTGAATTGCGATTTTTTTGTAAACGTCATAATTCAAGTAGCCCAATGTTTACCGGTATGGCTGAATTGGATCCCTGGGACATTATTTGTGCCAGTACCAGTGCCAGTACATGAGAGNCCCAATGTTTACCGGTATGGCTGAATTGGATCCCTGGGACATTATTTGTGCCAGTACCAGTGCCAGTACATGAGAGTGTTATTAATCAGAATGCTGTAATTAGTATTTATACATCACCTATTTTGTTTTCTCGTAAGAAGATGAAGTTTGAGCTTGGTGATGAAATATGGATTTATACAAAATGAATGGGCACAACTGGCAATTTGCATATTCTTGGTTATGTAGAGATAGTGTATAATGCGTAAATGAAAAAAAAAANTGAATGGGCACAACTGGCAATTTGCATATTCTTGGTTATGTAGAGATAGTGTATAATGCGTAAATGAAAAAAAAAGTTTGTTTGACCGAAATCGGTTAAGTGGTTCTCATTTTATGTTTCAAGGTTACGGAATTAGAACATTTCTCAGCGGAACTAGTCACACTAAGATTATGCGATGTTCCGCGAATAACGCATTTACCTATAAGAAATAACATTGTAGATAATAAAATTTAACCTGGAAGGTTTTGAATTTGTTCGATTATCTTATCCCGGTTTTCAAGATCTCGATGTTAAGAGACGTTAAAATCTCTTCACTAAACTTTATTTTATATATTTGCTAGGATTTTACATCCCAGACCTGTTATCGTGTTACAGTCCGTTCACGGTTACTTCCAGCTTATCCGATGCCGTGGTAAAGTTCTACTCTCAGGATATTCTTCCACCTCGTGCAAACAAGTCTTAACTAGGTCTAGAATTACACCAAAGGGACAGCTCACCGCATTCGTGCGCAATCACTCCAATAATACATCGCATAAAAACCTTTTTATTAATGTTAATTACAAAATAAATATTATAATTTGTAAATAAAATATAACTAAAAGTTTAATTGATCCAAAATACTTTTATGTCAACACAAGTATAAAACGCTTGTGATACATGACATATTTAGAGAGCAACCAAGCACGTTATTGCATGGGGTGATTTTTCAAAGGTNTATAAAACGCTTGTGATACATGACATATTTAGAGAGCAACCAAGCACGTTATTGCATGGGGTGATTTTTCAAAGGTTTGATTGGAAATGTGTGAAGAAACCGCGAATAGACTATATCTATGACCCGCAGCAGGCTTATCAGTTGCAAGTTTGTACAAGTTTAACCACTCGCTTAGCCGCCATTGCATGAAAGAGACGTACACCGGCGGACAGCAGCATCGAGCTCGCCTGACCGGAGTGGAACGGACGTTAGCCATGCCGACCCCGCCGGCTGGAGAGCTCCGTGCAGCGAGCCACCCCCTCAGCTGGCGGGCGGCAGCCCCCGTCGCCGTCATAAATCGCCCAGGCGCCCCGCTATCGCGCGACCCTGGCCAAGGGGAACGAATCAGTGTAAGCAAATCTTTATGAAGGTAATTAACTGCTGGCGTAGTTTAGTTTGCGCATGATAGATGGCGGCACGCACTAATTATACTACACGAAAATTATACGCTATCGTGGCCTACACTTGGCTAAGTCAATAAAGTTATGGGCCTCCTACCCTGCCCGACGGTGCCTGCCTTTAACCAATCTTTCTTTCGTGGGAGGAGTGTTGGGAGGCCTTTGTGGGGGGAGGGGAAGAGCTGGTCCCACCCACCTACCTTCCATTTTTTTTTCTCGTGCCCTTCTCGCGCCCTGGGCCGATGCCAAGACGTGTGTCATTAAGACATAAATTAGAAAAGCAGAGCAGGATTTTGCTCTGCGCTGCGAAAATTGTCCAGGGATACGGGCAGCAATGAACTTTCTCCGGTGGTCACTTTGTAACATGGCCGACCTCACTCCCTCCCTTCACCGCCCGCCTCATCACTTCCAAAGAAGACTACGTGAAACCACGAACCGTTCCGGCACAAGTTTAAAATACGCAAAACAACAGAATCCGAACTAAGCCAAAAACGGCACTTTAAACACTAATCAACATATAAAATAGTTTAATAATTTTTGAAAAGGCGNAATCCGAACCAAGCCAAAAACGGCACTTTAAACACTAATCAACATATAAAATAGTTTAATAATTTTTGAAAAGGCACCTTTGAGCTTAAAATTGATTTTTTTGTGGTCCGAAAATTCTTGGTTCGATCCTCGGCTAAACGATTTTTTTTTTCAAACACGCCGAATATAAAGACGATAGGGCCTACTGGATTTTGCAGAAATTGATTATGGATANACGATTTTTTTTTTCAAACACGCCGAATATAAAGACGATAGGGCCTACTGGATTTTGCAGAAATTGATTATGGATACAGTATGGAACTGGCATGTTATCAAATCTAACTTGTTAATCAGCCACACTTCACGAGAAATATTTCGTGTGAAATAAATGCCACACTTGCGAGGAATTCTATCATAAAATGACCGACAAAAACAATAGGAAAAAAAGAATAATCCCGCAATAAATAAAATATGCACGAACAAGTGAAATGCGATATACTGGACAAACAAAATGACGCGACAACTGTCACAATGAAAAAAAAATTAAGAAAATAATATTTTCTGGCCAGAGTATAAAATAAGTGTCAGGAAACCCAATGAAAAATCACAGGCAAAAAATATACAATAACACTATTAGGAGCAGAATAAACCGTTTCAGAAGCCACGTGTTTTGTGGTTGGGTGTAATTATTTAATATACGTTTACTTATACTTTGGCGAGAAAATAATATTTCCCTGGTTTGTGTACAATCTTGCTGTTCTGGGTAATTTTTTCTTATCAATTATATTGCCTTTCGCTTGTTGGTTTACGTTCTGACTACCAGGTTATTTTTTAGTTCCTATTTTTTATCGTTCACTTTCTGAGATTTGCATAGTTTGTCTTGTTTTCGGCAACGGGTACAGTTCATTCAAATATTCGTAGAACTGATGTNACTTTCTGAGATTTGCATAGTTTGTCTTGTTTTCGGCAACGGGTACAGTTCATTCAAATATTCGTAGAACTGATGTAATGTCATTACCATTTGGGACTTGGAAATATCACCCGTGAGGACACAGATCTGCCCTTGGATGACGTATACAATATAAGACGTTACCTGACGTCGTAACGTCAGTTAGATGGGCCTCCACGCAACTGGAGCTATTCTGCGAGACTGCCACACAGCATGAAGGGAGCGATAAGAACCGTTATAGCGGTCTCAAAGTGTCCCATCGTCTCTACACGCAAAGTACTGAATATCCAAGTAGTCTTTCTGTCATCCTTCATGCTCGTATGGGATTTGAGTGTGATACTGTAATTATATTGGTGGGATATCTGTAGCAAAGTTCATTAAAGTCCCCTCTTTTTGTTAATTCGCGGTAAAGTCAATGGGACCTTTATAAATTAAACAGTTAAAAAAAAACTTGTATCTTAACTGATAATGTTTTAACGGAAACATTGAACAGTGTGCTCCAATTAGAGTTTGCCATGATCTGGGAAAAGTAGTTAGATATCCAAACGTAGTATTTTTTGCAGCATTTATTATTTAATATTTTGGCTTTTGTTCGTTTTATGCACATACGAATTAGAACTCACATATAAGGAACATGGTAACTTTCCTCAAAAATTTTCCCGTTTCGTTTGATAGAAACATGACTACTGTGAACATATAGATAAAGAATTTGTCTTTCAGGAGGTAGGACGATACAAAAGCTAAAATTAAATCTTAAATGTGGTTTATGAACTTGTGTAGATAACCACGAACAGGTTATATAAGTTTCGTAACTATGAATGTACAGTATTTTAAGATATATGAGACTGATAATGTTGTTTTCGGTTATGTTAAAGGAAATGAAAATAATGATTGCAATATGCCAGACACCTTGAAATATTTATTATGAACTACTATGAGTTTTTTTTTTTTGTATTTTAGTACAAACCTAACTAGAAGATGAATATTTTTCTTTCAAAAATTTGAGTTATGGACACTCCAGAACACAGTATAGGCGTCAAGCGACCGGCAATGGCATCGATGTATCCGAAGTTTCTGATGGGCTGTGAAAGTTTGTAATTTTGTAATTTAAAATAACGAAGCATTAAATTTAATTAANACTTTCTGAGATTTGCATAGTTTGTCTTGTTTTCGGCAACGGGTACAGTTCATTCAAATATTCGTAGAACTGATGCAATGTCATTACCATTTGGGACTTGGAAATATCACCCGTGAGGACACAGATCTGCCCTTGGATGACGTATACAATATAAGACGTTACCTGACGTAACGTCAGTTAGGTGGGCCTCCACACAACTGGAGCTATTCTGCGAGACTTCCACACAGCATGAAGGGAGCGATAAGAACAGTAATAGCGGTCTCAAAGTGTCCCATCGTCTCTACACGCAAAGTACTGAATATCCAAGTAGTCTTTCTGTCATCCTTCACGCTCGTGTGGGATTTGAGTGTGATACTGTAATTATATTGGTGGAATATCTGTAGCAAAGTTCATTAAAGTCCCCTCTTTTTGTTGATTCGCGGTAAAGTCAATTACATACTTAGGGACTTTTATGAACTCAACAGTTGAAAAAAAAACTTGTATCTTAACTGATTATGTTTTAACGGAAACATTGAACAGTGTGCTCCAATTAGAGTTGGCAATGATATGGGAAAAGTAGTTAGATATCTAAAAGTCATATTTTTTTGCAGCATTTATTATTTAATATTTTGGCTTCTGCTCGTTTTATGCACATATTAATTAGAACTCACATATAAGGAACATAGTAATTTTCCTCAAAATTTTCCCGTTTCGTTTGATAGAAACATGACTACTGTGAACATATAGATAAAGAATTTGTCTTTCAGGAGGTAGGACGATACAAAAGCTAAAATTAAATCTTAAATGTGGTTTATGAACTTGTGTAGATAACCACGAACAGGTTATATAAGTTTCGTAACTATGAATGTACAGTATTTTAAGATATATGAGACTGATAATGTTGTTTTCGGTTATGTTAAAGGAAATGAAAATAATGATTGCAATATGCCAGACACCTTGAAATATTTATTATGAACTACTATGAGTTTTTTTTTTTGTATTTTAGTACAAACCTAACTAGAAGATAAATATTTTTCTTTCAAAAATTTGAGTTATGGACACTACAGAACACAGTATAGGCGTCAAGCGACCGGCAATGGCATCGATGTATCCGAAGTTTCTGATGGGCTGTGAAAGTTTGTAATTTTGTAATTTAAAATAACGAAGCATTAAATTTAATTAATTCTGTCACTTACTGAAATGTAAATAGTAAGAATTTTGCTTAAAATCTTAAGTCGAACATACAACAAGAAGTTTATCTAAAATCGAAGATTTGATTTAAGCTAAGATTTTTCTTGAAGTCAGGAATGCTTATAAGCAAATTCTTCACAATTCGACTATGGGTTGACTTGGAGATATTTGTTGATTTGTATTTTAGCTAATTAATTTAAATTAAAATGTTAACAGGCCAAAAAATTTAAATTATTGAAAGATTTTTATATTCTGGCACAACAAAAATTAATGTGAACTGTAGCCAACATTTTTCTAGTGCACCTTTAAGACATTAGTCTAGCACAAGTCATAAATTTAAGATGAGTATATTTTTGGTAATTTTAATTTTAAAAATAAATCTCACAGTTTTATATTTTCGACTGGTGTGTAATAAAACATCGCAAACATATTAAATGTGATAGAAATATAGCAATGTTTTTTAATACTTGAATGGAATCTAAGATATCGCCACTACTTCTCATTATTGCCAACGACCAGCCAGTTAACGACACTGTGACTAATGGAAGAAAATGAGAAATCAATGTGTCATATCAAAGGAAAAATTCAGCTAACAACGCAAGATGATAACTAATTTGACGTTAATAGTTTCCTTTACTGATTGTTAAATGAAATTAAAGAGCAGCGAAAACTGTACGCGGTGCAACACGTGGAGGGAGCTCCGTATGAAGTTAGAAAAACATAAATCCATGATATGCGCACTTACATCCTGTATGTCCTTGTGATTGTTGTCATCATAAAGACAATGGCGTAGCGACATATTCACCGATTGCTGAAAGGATAATTCTGCCCTCCTTAACTCAACTCTGTCTAAACGAACACGCAAATCCGCGTCTTACCCGGAATTCCAAAATGGAACCGCACCAGTAAAGGTTAGTTGAATTTGTAAAAAAACGTTTCTGTGCCTGTTCTTCTAGGTGATTTCACTTTAGTTTAAAGTATAAGTATACTTATAAAATGTCGTAAGTCAAAAAATGAATGTCTTGTATTTTGTGTTGAGTACCATGAGTTCATTAAATTTTAAAAACCTTCGAGCAGTGTTTTATTGCGGTGTTTTAAAGAAAAAATTTGACGCATCGCCGATATTTATTGCCTTCGCGCAATGTATTATTAGACCTATAATTAGTTTAGCGTGAAGTAGAGAGAAATAAAAAATGCAATTTTCGGGAAATTATTAAGTATTTTCTGAAGATCCCAAAAAATGCCGTATTAAAAATATTTTGGTTTTTTTTTCCCCATGAAATTATGAAAAGTTAACAATAGTATATTTTAAAAAACAATCTCGTTCGTAGATAGATTCGTAAAAGTTTGGAGGTATTATTTTCAAATAATTTCAATACGTAAATTGGAAGTATTTAGCTGTTGGTTTCTCGCCGGAAGTATTTGTTTGTTCCTAATTTGCGACGCCTTCTTACAAAATCCGCAGTCTAGAAGTCCACTGTACTCAGTACTGAACCCCGTACAGAAACTGCTCACACCTGGTCACAAATCGACAGTAGTTAATATCTGGTTTAATATGGACCATTTTTCATCTTATTAAAACTTGAACGAACTAGTTTAAAATTAAACTTCATTTAATTAAAAAAAAAATTACATTAAAATTGTCTCCAGCTGTAAATTCAAAAATTATATTTACAACACAACACGAGCTTAAAAATTAACTTTCGATGGTACACTTTGAGGTTGTGAATTTAAAAAGCATATTTACAATCTAAATTCAAAGATCAAACTTGAAGACCAAAGAGTACCCCCTTGATAATTATAAAATTATGTCATAAATTGAAGTTACATACTTGAGGATAATAGTTTTTTTTAATTCTGCGATGAAATAATTGATTATTTTAATTTAACGGTTAATAATAATACGACACTAATTAATATTTTAAATAAATTGTTAAATGTGATTTTTTGTTTATTTATTTTAATTTGCTTTGGTTAGTTGACAAATGTTTTAATATGGATAATGGTTCATACTAAACTACATATTAACAACTCTCGACTGATTCCTGTGTGTGTGTGAAGCTCTGCTCTGCCAAACCATTGCTGAGCATACTTCTTCCCCGGTAAATGCGAAAACTTAAGTCAGGAACTGACGATGGGATGACTTATTTTAGGATATGGAGTTATAACGTTAATTATGCTGGTCACCAAAAATATTCATTATTTTATATTTTAACGAAACACCTTTTAACCTGTAGACACTTATTATAAGTACTCTTTACTCGCATAAAAAAATATATCGCATAGTTTTTGCATCACGGAATATCAAAATCACAATTTTAGTGTTTAATGTTTTTGGGGGGTAAAAATAAAATTAACTAAATCATTTGCAGAAAATTTAACAAAGGTGAGTGAAAAGTCATGTCTTAATTCATTTTAAGGCATTCTTAGCAAAACTTATTTTACAAAACATCACATACAGCAACAAATAAATAAATAAGCAAAATTTCCTTATCTTGAAAGATTTTTAAAAATTGCAAAAATATTTTATATTGCGATTTCAAATGTTCCCTGAAATATCTCATACTGTAGTATCTTATTTCAGTGTGAATTATCTCATTTTGGTGTGTGATTTAGTTGCTATGATTTGTACGTCCGAAAAACACAACCATTGTGATTCTCACAGGCCAGTAAAAAATAAGCCTTCAAAATTTTTTTATGCGAGAACAGTTTTTCGTACCAATATAAAATAATGAATTTTTCTGTGAACAGGACCGTTAATAACCTTCTGTTTTTTGTGAATTAACCATCAGCAATAAAAAAAACTGTAATCGTAAGTACGAAATTATTATTCCACAAGTCGTAGATTAACATCTGTTAGCAATAAATACATTACGAGTATTGGAATACATTCAAATTAAATTCCCTTGTTACCTTTCTAGACTAAGATTCAAATATTTTTTAAAGGGAAAATGTTGTTGATCATAAATACGTGTACGTGAGATAGGGCATTTTTTACGCATATAATACTTTCCTCTTTCCGTCATCCTTAGCCGTTTAAACCATAGCACTGACTAAAACACGCAGCCATTAACTCTGCGGGATTACTGTAAACATGATATATGAGGGGAAGAATAGACCTAAGAAACATCAATTCAGCAGCAAATTGAAACGAAGTGGGCGCGCGGAAATAAACCAAACTGGAAACCAAACAAGAAACTCGTAAACTAGGTTTTATCTTAATCCGCAAAGTAAGTTAAATTCATTATTTTAAAAGACGTGTTTTTTTTTCGAGTGCGTGAAACACCGCTGAAAACATCCGATGCTAGTGAGATAGCAACGCAGAAGTGTTTTAGGCCTATAAATATTTGTATGTTGTTATATTCACATATTAATTGAATGCGACGTTAGAAAAAAGTTCAGGCTACATTTATTCAACACAAAGTGTGTGTGTGTGTATATATATATATCTGTGTGTGCGCGCGTGTGTATGTGTGTGAGCGCGCGCGTGTGTTAGGTGTGTTTCATAATATCGGAGTATGAAAATGATGTTAACAATTCTAGCACTGCTTCAATAAGACGATAATATAAACTTATTTGTCTGTATTAATTTGATACGGATTAATGCAAATAATTTACAATTCTGACAAAACATGTTAAGAAGCACTTTCTGAAAATTTAGTTTAATAAACGGGACGATAACTGTGCTTTTGTATTTTGCCCCTTTTTCAAGGAAGTGGTCCCACCAGGATGAGCACGGTGCGTGTTGCTTGCTTACAGCTGTGAGTACAGGTCCACTGCCCCAGGCTACCAGCCCACCTAAATTGTCATATTTGCACATTATTTCTTGGTGTTTCTGTGTTACTTTACTTCGCATATGATATATCACTGAATTATTCTTTGTACGTACTTTCAGATGCCGTTGAAACAAATGTATGTTTCCAGGGGGAAAAATAATATGTGGTTTAATTATTTCTGTCCATTCACGTGTTACGAATTGTCACTTTGCGGCAAATTACTTGCCTCCGTAAGTAATTTCATTTAGCGAAAACGGCATTTCCTGATCTGCAAACGTTCCGGACATTTTTGGCGTATCCACGTTAGGCGGACCAAACTGTATATTATATTTTTTATTGCTGATTCATTAAAATATATAAATTTAACTAAAATTAAAACACCGTAATTGAAAATATGAAACTTTCAATACTGTAATCAATATCAAACCAATTCATCACATATGATTTTAAATTATTGCAATTATTCTGATACATTCCTTTTATTACTTCTCCTCGCCAGTCCCTATCCTAGTCCCGTTTATGCCAGTGTATCACAAACAGAACCTAATGTAGGCCTAATAAAAATATCTTCGACAATTACATACGAAGGCTGCTAAAGTGGAAGCTTTTGTGACAGGTGGAAAAATCTCGGAATGCTTCACTATAAGGTTTTAGTTCGTATTTTTTTTACAGCTTTACTGGCATTAAAAAAAGAAACCCAGCTTAGCACCACAATTTTTTCCACTTTTCGAAACCTCTCCTTACAACTAGCATGCATCCCGTTCACGAGGCGGTTTTCATAATAAATCTGACCTATTACGTTTGTATCTGCTTGGCCAGTTCGTGGTAAATCGTAGAGGAATGAATCCGTTTAGGTGTAATTGTTTTCATAGATGCAGTACCGGCAATAAAGAAACAATTATAAAAAAATAAGTCTAAGTAATTTTTATAACAATTTAGAATATGTATGCTATAAAAAGGAATAGACATTTGTGCATGTGTCCCACGCGCTTCTCTGAAGAGAGTAGCATCAGCATTACAACCTGATCTCTGCTTCTGCTGGTCCCGTCGAGGGGCGGTCGCCTGCCCACACCTGTCGTCGGCTTCCAAACTGCTGTTTCTTGCCGTACCCTGGATTACAGAAGAGCGTAATTTTCACACTGTAATGTATAATTCTCTGTTACCTGTTCACAGGTTTTTTCTATGTACATATCACTGATTGTCAATAAAAAAAATTGCTAAATATAAATTAAATCAAATTGCTGAGACACGAAAAGGTTCCCCTCTCGCCCAGAGCTCTCTATGAACCCGGCGCACTCTTCGTTTGTTTTCAATGTCCCCGGGGGTTGCCGGAAGAAGGGAAGGGTGCAAGAGGGTTAGGGCGTTCTGCTGACTGGTAGACGATAGACAGCGGCCATCAGCCTCTGGTAGCCGCCGTGCCGTGAAATGTCCCCCGCTCTACATTGCTGGGGGGGTTGAAGCCCTGCGATGAGAAGTGGCGAGAGCTACAAGGAAGAAGAGGATTTTTACGCGTGTCATCATCGCCTTCCTTTTCTCCCCTTCCTTCCCCAACCGGCCCCTCGTTTCCATTTCCTCGCCTTCTTGTTTCTCATCTCGTCCCGGTGCCTCGCTCCGCCACTCCGCTCCCGAAATTCTGCACCCCGGTACCACGATCACCCCGGCAGCCACACCCGTCTCTTATTACGCCCAGGCAAT
>NQII01006704.1:19766-32979 GCA_002778355.1 Clitarchus hookeri
GGATTAAATAATTTCATCACGGTTCTTTAGCTCATTGTCCCCCTCCCGTTTAGGGGAAGGACGAGAAGGCTAAAACTCTCTCGGAGGTTATGAACTGGGCGGGTGAACAAGACGCTACATACGAGCCCTTGTCGCGAAACTGCCACTGCTGTTCTGTCCACTTACACGTGGCTTCGCGCGCACTGATACCACGTTGCGATGAGTTCCTACAGAAATGTGTTTCGCAGCTGAGAAGGAAATATTTAAGGGGAAGGGTAGGTAAGATTTTAAATACATAGACAAAAAAAAAGTTTCTTCTGTTTTCGAAATGTTATTTTTTTTTAATTGAACGAAATTTATTACTCTTATTTACACATGTAATTATTTACTTTAATTTGAGGGATCACTGAGAGAAGAGCCAACAAAAAATTTGTTTGTATAGGGCCAAAAACATAGTTGCCCCAACTAAATATTTTGTTTGGTAAACAAAACTCGAACAGCAAAAAATAATTAACAAAATACAAGCATGAATCAACAAAATATCTGCGTTGGGCCAAAATAAACTAGACTGTCAACAATATATACTGTGTTTGGCCATTCATTTGATTGCCTTCGTTCGATAATGCAGCTTGAGAGATAATTTGTACTTTTCGTGATTATAGAATAGTTACAGTGTTTGCTAGAGCATTTATTTGTGCTTATTAATGGCACAAACATCTTAATTAAACAAGTTCAACAGGAAAGTAACAAGTAAAGCGGTGAAACTTGAAATATTTATTTGCGCATTTGTCCAGTATTCGAAACGTATATATTTAAAAAACCTTCCTATTTAATNGGGTGAACAAGACGCTACATACGAGCCCTTGTCGCGAAACTGCCACTGCTGTTCTGTCCACTTACACGTGGCTTCACGCGCACTGATACCACGTTGCTATGAGTTCCTACAGAAATGTGTTTCGCAGCTGAGAAGGAAATATTTAAGGGGAAGGGTAGGTAAGATTTTAAATACATAGACAAAAAAAAAGTTTCTTCTGTTTTCGAAATGTTATTTTTTTTTTAATTGAACGAAATTTATTACTCTTATTTACACATGTAATTATTTACTTTAATTTGAGGGATCACTGAGAGAAGAGCCAACAAAACATTTGTTTGTATAGGGCCAAAAACATAGTTGCCCCAACTAAATATTTTGTTTGGTAAACAAAACTCGAATAGCAAAAAAAATTAATTTTGTTCATCTAACAAAATACAAGCATGAATTAACGAAATATCTGCGTTGGGCCTAACTAAAGAAACTAGACTGTCAACAGTATATTTAGTTGAATCAACTGTGTTTGGCCACTCATTTGATTGCCTTCATTCGATAATGCAGCTTGAGAGATTATTTGTACTTTTCGTGATTATAGAATAGTTACAGTGTTTGCTAGAGCATTTATTTGTGCTTATTAATGGCACAAACATCTTAATTAAACAAGTTAAACAGGAAACTAACAAGTAAAGCTGTGAAACTTGAAATATTTATTTGCGCATTTGTCCAGTATTCGAAACGTATATATTTAAAAAACCTTCCTATTTAATNGTGAAACTTGAAATATTTATTTGCGCATTTGTCCAGTATTCGAAACGTATATATTTAAAAAACCTTCCTATTTAATCAGTTGCCACTATAGCTTAGGTTGCTAGGACGTAGTGCGCGGGTTTGAACGGCTTGGGTTCAAGTCTTGGTTGGGCTACCAATTTTTTATTTTTTTTTATATATTAACCGCAACTCTTTAATTTGCGTAAAGCCAGGCAAATATTTAGTTGCGCCAACCAAATCATAGTTGAGGCAACAAAATACGAACAACAAACGATTTGGTTGCACCAAACAAACTTTGTTTGATTCAACAAAACCTTTCTCTCGGTGTATACTCTGGTTAATATTTTTACTTGCTGGTCTTCCTAGTTACCCGTAACCAGATTGCGTGTGTAGTTATTCGCGTACAATCTCGTGCCGCGTATAATTGTTGAATAAGTATATTTACCAGGAACGGTAAATTAAAACATGATACTTTCACAGATTTTCATACAAGAACAATAATGCGTACTGTAAGAAATGCCTGGTGAACAGGCGATACAATTACGCAATCATAGCAAGTTGAAATAAGTCACTTGTTTGATAATATAACTGACGTGTACTAAAGAATTTAAATGATTATCGGTACGCTTTTTCCATTATCCCTACGCCACTCTTAACTTAAACTGTAAATTTATTTGGCAGTTATCTCTGCTAGTAGTGATGTAAAGAATGTTAAATTTCCCACATTCGCGAATGCGAATGCGAATGCGAATATTCATCACCAATATTCGCGAATGTAAATGCGAATATTGGCTTTTTCAATATGGCGCCCAAAGCATGCGCCCACGAACTCACATTTTGACCGCGCTTTTAGGACCGGCCATGTTTAAGCCGAAAGTGGCCGATACTGCACGAAGTAAACAAACCGTGATTGCTCGCTCATTGAATGAAGTTAGCTGCTAACGTTTTTTTTTCGTAAAGATTTGTTTTGAGGTTACTTACAATTATTTGTTGAATTTCTATAGAAACTATTGATAAATGTTATAAAGTTATTAGTGATATTTCAATATTACTAAGTCGTATGTTAGCGAGGTTTGGACTTATTTTACAATATGTGATGCTGAAAAATGTGATTTGTAAAATATGTAACAAACAATACTCGCGCAAAGGAAGATCAACTAGTGCAGTGAGAAATCACCTGGAAGCTATGCAACGAGGTGTTGAGAGGCGATGAGTGCGAAATGAGAGAGAATGGAAGAACGCCGGCATTCGAAGGTGGGGGGAACGGGAGATCCCTGAGGAAACCAGCCGACCAGCGGCACCATCCGGCACTATTTCTACTTGCGAAAATCCGGGCGTGGTCCGGCAGGGGATTGAACAGGTTCGCCGTGGTGGAAGGCGAGCAGTCTAACCGCACATCCACCGCGGCCCTTTTGACCACTTTGAGGTAAGTAGGGCAGAATGGTACGTATATTTTNTTGATAAATGTTATAAAGTTATTAGTGATATTTCAATATTACTAAGTCGTATGTTAGCGAGGTTTGGACTTATTTTACAATATGTGATGCTGAAAAATGTGATTTGTAAAATATGTAACAAACAATACTCGCGCAAAGGAAGATCAACTAGTGCAGTGAGAAATCACCTGGAAGCTATGCAACGAGGTGTTGAGAGGCGATGAGTGCGAAATGAGAGAGAATGGAAGAACGCCGGCATTCGAAGGTGGGGGGAACGGGAGATCCCTGAGGAAACCAGCCGACCAGCGGCACCATCCGGCACTATTCCTACTTGCGAAAATCCGGGCGTGGTCCGGCAGGGGATTGAAACAGGTTCG
This sequence comes from Clitarchus hookeri, assembly GCA_002778355.1. NCBI lineage: Eukaryota > Metazoa > Arthropoda > Insecta > Phasmatodea > Phasmatidae > Clitarchus > Clitarchus hookeri. Next base: position 23,138 of record NQII01006704.1, read on the forward strand.
CAGTGGTGGAAGGCGAGCAGTCTAACCGCACATCCACCGCGGCCCTTTTGACCACTTTGAGGTAAGTAGGGCAGAATGGTACGTATATTTGCGGTTGTACGCGAGAAGTGACCGTCGTGATCTATGACTAACGTTTATTCTACTTAGTTCGGGTATAAAACGAGATTCCGTATGGGATAGTTTGGCATTGGGAGAATTCTCCGCAGCAAGATGCGCTGCTGTTCCAAATAGTTTGCTTTAAGCTGGTGGTAAATTGATAAATTCTATGTATTTGTGTGTAAAAGCTCGCGTTTGGCTCTAATTGTGATATATGCTTGCACTGTCAAAATAATAAGTATCAACTTTATTTTGTAAATATATTTTATCCACGCCTTTTATGCTGTTTACAACAGCATATAGTAAAAATTCAATTGTATTTGGCATTAGGCATATGTACACACGCTTGTTTTAAGAAAAAAGTTATGAATTTAGGAATGAAATAAATACAGTTGCCACCTAAAATAAATTTGCGCTACTGTTGCCACATTCAATCAAAGTAATTTTGTAATTGGATTGTTTTTCTAAATCCATATTTACGACCAATTCTTAAACATGAGGACATATTAAGCTAATTTACCAATCTAGTATGAAGAACCAAGTTGATTAGTCTACGTTTGCTCTACCGCATTGCAAATATGAATTTTTTAAAACATTATATTACTAGAGTGAAATAGCGTCAGTTGATATATCCATTTCTCATTTTTTAATGACAGCAAATTGAAGGTTTGTTGAGGCATAGTAAATCATGGTTTAGTTATATTATCATATTTTATGTTTTATACACTATAAACTGTGTTTTTATTCATAATTGCTAAACTTATTATAAAATTGTATATCATTTTATACCATCCCACAGACCTGTACAAATAAACTTTTCATGTTTGGACCAGTGAAATATTTCACAAATCACTCAAAAATGAACTTATTAGCTATCAAAATACACTAGATTTGACCGTGGGTGGTTCATCCAGCTGAAAACGCAAAAAAAAAAAAAAAAAATGGAGGGAAAAGGACATGTCAGCTTATGCCATACCACTCAAAATTAATTTTGTGAAAATTAGCTGTCATCCCATTTTATTTTTATGAAAAGCAAAGAAAATCCGGTACACAAGCAACATAAGTTCACAATTCAGTACTTCGCACATAGAGAACATGGGGCACTCGATGAGCCTGCTGTTACTGTACTTATCTCTTCCTTGATTCTATGTCTCAATGTCGCAGAATAGCTGCAGTTGTGCGTGCGTCCACTTGTCTGATATCACAACGCCAGGCAACGTCTTTTAATTTATGCAGCATCCAAGGGCTGATCTGACTCCTCACAGGTGTTATCTTTAATTCGTAATTCTGATGACATTGCAACATTTTTACGGAGTATTTGAATGAACTGTACCTATTGCCGAAAATAAGACAAACAAGACGAAACTCAGAAAATTAACAATAAATACATTGCACTGTTTGTAACATCGTGCAATAATTACAAAATCTCACCTCGTGTGTATGAAATCAAGTCATTTCAATCTAATGTACAATTAAAGTTTAATAACATAACTTCAGAAAATTATAACACTGTACAAATATTTATAAATATTGACCTTTTGCCTTTCAAATAAGAGCAGTTGCATTTAAGTTAAATTTTATTTCTAAGCTGATGTGTCTCACTAAATTTCTCTTCGAGTATTGAAACGTTATTTTTCACCACTTTTTGGCACGTGAATTATTTCTTCGTCGCTCATTGGAACCAGTTTCGATATTATTCAGTGCCACGTGTTAAGATATTTATGAGAATGATACTGTATATTCTACAAGTGAAGCAAAGTACGGCGGCCATAGAATTGTTTAAATTTTTTACGTGCGCATCATCGATTACCCAACTGCCCTGTATAAATAAATCATGCGAATACAGAGCACGTTGTTTTCGTGTAAAGAGAGGAAGCCTGGGTGCTTTGGCGGTCATAGCAAGTCGGATATCGCCTTTGAGACCTGGGTAAAGAGATTGCATAAGAATCAGAATATTTTATTTTTCGCGTGTAGGAATCGTAGCCAGTTCCCTTGACTTGTAAGTTTTCGGCGTTCTAAAGATTTGGCCACCAGTACATTCCAATGAGACGCCGACGCAAACTGGTAATTATCTGCTACATTACAAATATATCTCGGGGTGTGAAAAATCTCGTGTATATGTGGAGCGTCGTCAAGTCCATACACGTCCATATTGCCTAGCGTGCATTCATATAATATTTTTATTTAGCATATAAAAAAGCGTGATTGCTGACCTTCGTTTGTATGTTGTCCTACATCACAAATAAAACCGTACTTCTAGGATAAAAAATCGAAAACTAGTTTTTAGAATTTTTAATTAACAGTACAAGTAAACTATCCTCAGTGATTTTTGTAGTGATACAGATAAAGTTCTTTGTAGATATGCTAGTGAGAAAAACACAAACTTGGTATTTCCCGCAACTTTTTGACGTTTCTTACGCTGTACAGTTACTACTGAAATCAATAAAAGAGGTCCCCGGACCATCTCGAAGACTGGGTAAAAAAAGTTCCGAGGAATACATTTTCTAATACACGTTCTAATTACAAAAATTGGCGAGTCACCTAAAGAGAGAAGATCGCGGTTTCTTTACTCTTTTTGAATAAAACCTTTGAAAAATCACTCCATGTATGACGTGTTTGGCATTTTCCTAATTAGGTTATGTCTAACAAGCGTTGTATGAGTGTTAACACAAAAGAAACATAAAATTACCTTATTTTTGGTTTCACTGAAAGTTTATTTATATTTGACCTATAAATTATAATAGTTCATTTATAAAATGAATATAATCAGTGATAAAATAGGTGTGTTGGCGATACCTAGTAATAAATAGTTCTTTCGCAAATTATCATTAAACTGAGTGCCCATAATTGCAGTGCGTTGCCCCTTTGGTGTAATTTTCTAGACTCGGTTAAACATTGTTAGGATAAGGCGGAGGAATATCCTGCAAGTAGACATTTAGCAGGGCTCCAGAAAGGTTGCAAGCAACCGTGAATGAACTACACAAGAACTTTTCAAGAGAAGAATTAGAAAGGACTTGTTAAAAATTGAACGAAACTCGGCACATCACGTAAAGCTCAATACTAAACGTGAATAACATAACGTGCTCGTTAATTATTTATGGTGTAAGCATGTTGTTCGTACTCCGGGGGACTTCAGTGCCAGTTAAGTTAACTATGGGCGTCTTAAGTATTCACGCCATAACATAACATGCGGATATAATTTATGTACACGAACACGTTCAAATAATTAAAAACATAATAATTGAAATGATATAATTTTCGTGTTATATTTGGCTTTGTGTCGTTTACTTTTACATATCAGCCATTCTATATATTGTAATAAAGCACAAAAAAATAATATATTTACGGGTCTTTCAAAAGAAAAATAGTTATGAAGATTTCAAAAATGATTTCTAAAAATATAACTTTTGCACCTCGTCAGCTTATTTCATACCTGATGCTAATAACATTTGTAAATGTAACCATACAGCCACTACAAACCATTTAGTTTTTGGCCAAAAAGTACTTTTGTGACACTATATTTTAATTCAGCTGCAGGGCGTGTTTTTACTCCTTGCATGGTTGCAATATGTATTTCATTCTGGATAAAAGATTTCTCACTTTTTTTTTCTCACGTAAATAGTTTAAAATTTTGTATAAAATAGTTTGTAATATAATTTTTTCTGAATATTTCTGGTAAAGTTGATAGTAAATGTAACCCGTCCACCTATAAAAACAAAACTTTTTTTTTTAAATCGTTACCACGTTAAAAAAAAAATCAATTCTTCATTACAGGATAGACAGAGAATGCATTGAAATATTTTCATAAGCAAGTGCACTTCAAACCACTATACTTGGTGTTATTTTATGGCATTCTCTCAGTGTACGGCAAACAAAAACAGTTTTAATAAGTCTTATAAATGACTGAATTACAGTCCCGGCAAATAAGTATGTACCTACACATTTCAGTCGGTGTAAATTTCTTATTATTCCATCTATACCAGAAACAAGTAAATTATATTTCCTGCCACTGATACACTATTTACTTTCTTCTCTGCACTCGGCGTTATTTATTTTCGAAACGACGGGAAAATCGTTGTCTCGATCTCGAAGAGTAAGCACAACTGAAGGGATTCTGTGCGATGACAGTCGCCAAGTTCTGGGAAGGTTGCATTTCATTCGAGGCACGAAACCATTGTGGTACAGTCAGTTCAATGTTAAGGCGCCCGTCTACCTGGCGCTTGAACTGCGTTGCAGAGTGTTAGAAATACACGTTTTTCAACGAAACTATTAAGCGTGCGTCCAACGTACTGATCTACGAAAAGAACACAAACTTCAGACGAGAGCTGTTAAGTACTTTCAAAATATCACGTACGTTACAAACATCAATTCAGAGTACTCCAAAACCGCTAAAAACGGCCTTTCCAAGGCGCTGTAGCTCAAAATGCACGCATCAGATACATACAAAACTACTATAGGCGCCTGCACTGAACCTTCCTAAAGACTTCCCACTAATAAAATAATATGGTCACCGCTGAAAGTCCCATAGGTACACGCAGCACGACGAGAACACTGCACGCCAGTTCAGAGCCTTGCGCTTAGCGGCGATGGCGTACTTGATGCGCGTGGCAGTGTCGCCCTTATCGCTCCCGCGCTTCTCGGCCTAAACGTGGGAAAAAGTTCCAGGTGGACGGGCGCCTTAATTGAGTACTTCTTTAATGAACCTTTGAAAAATAGCACTGCTCCTTCCTGCGTATAATTTTACGGGAACACTGACTGCCATGCCCCCTGTGACGTTGGTAACGATGGAGGTAACGAAGTTCCATTTCTTAACGTTTAATTAAAAATGTCGTGTAAACGTTTGTGAATACTACATTATTTCGTTTGCTTTCCATTTTTTTTTTAAATTCATTTAAACTTAAGAATTATCAAATTTATAAAATAATTACTTTTCTGATAATTCCAGTTTCACTTGACCGACGCATGAATAAAGCGACCAAGCCAATGGCAATGTTAATTTTACATATGACGGAAGAATACCCAATTCACGATCACGTGGAACCAAAGTTATTAATAATGCCCCTATAATCTCTTTCACGGTGTAGTACTCCGTCGTCCATTGTGATCTGGCAGGGCTGTCACAGCTGCCAACATCATTCTCATCTTCACTCGCTCACGCAATCAGCTGATACGGGCTTCTGTAAATGTGACGTGTATGGTTTCGTCTATGACATGTTACCAGACACGCTGGCTGTCACCAAAGTTCCCTCANCTTCTGTAAATGTGACGTGTATGGTTTCGTCTATGACATGTTACCAGACACGCTGGCTGTCACCAAAGTTCCCTCATTCGGGGGATAGACCATAACTGGAGTGACGTGTTTGACAATCATTTCGAATAATGTCCTTAAAATCATTAGGAATTTTTTCTTTCCTTTCTTCTTGCTATTCCCGCTGAAACGCGTAACGCGGGCCTTGAAAATATCGCAGTGAGTTGAATGTTCCAGAGCGTACTTAAATTTTTATTCCTCATTAACCAAGGTAAAGTCACCAATAATATATATTTTTTTTTTCAATTTATGGATTTTCTAATTTTTCCAGATAAATGAATGCCGGGTGAGAGTTCTATATGCGCATATTAATGAAACGAATCAACGATATCAGGAAAACAGTATACATGCTTTCACTGCCAAATAATCATTTTCAAAACACTGCTATTTGTTAATTTTTTGGGAAATGTTTAAACTGGTCTGCACTTGCAACTATACTACCTATGTCTATTAAAATTAATTATCCATTTTATTAACACACTATATAATATATTAATATATTTCATCGTACATTTGTTAGGCAAATCCCTCTCTTTCTGTTATCTACAACAGTACAACTTGAATGTACCCATGGCTTACTGAATCATGTATTCAGTACTTTCTCGCGCAAATTGCAAGACCACGTATAGCTCTATAATTTTCCAATTTATTTACTCTCTTTTCTCTCCAGAACGGTAGTATTTTTTTTTATTTTTGACTTCCAGCACTGAAACTATTTTTACTCGAATTTCTATTAATTAAAATGTAGTTCCTGCACTTTCCCTATTCACGTCATAACATTTATGCAAATATTCCAGTGATTTATAAATCGATGTTTCAATAACGGGGTTTTCCAATTTCAGCTATCGAAGTTTGTCAAATAAAAGTTTTTTTTTTTCTTTTTAGGAAACTCCACCAAATTCACAATTTTGTATGCTTAAACACAGTCGGAGGGTACCAATTTAAAATTAAACGTAAATATTTGCTGTTTTGTAAAAATGTACATACGTGAAACTGAAAAAAAAANGAGGGTACCAATTTAAAATTAAACGTAAATATTTGCTGTTTTGTAAAAATGTACATACGTGAAACTGAAAAAAAAAATAGTTAGATGTTTACTCCTTGCGGTAATAAAAATTAGTACTGACGTAAACTTACAGTTATACTTTTACAGACAAATGGATTTATTTTCCGAGTAGATTTATTTTCTGAGTAGATTTGTAAACATAGCTTACACGCATGCTCATACACCTCGCCTCATCACAAAACGCTGTCAAATATGGCATTGGTCCATTTTAGGCGCTGATACAAAAAAAGGCAACCTTTGTTTAAGTGCACTTTAGATAAGTTCAGTTGCGAAGTATCAACGTGCATGAAAAAAACACTTATATCCTTGCCAACGTCATACTATTTCTACAACTTTTCCTGCCAATTTTAAGTGACAAACACGTAAGAATACTTATCGTCGTGCTGACGTCAAAAGTGTCCTGTATTCAACTGACTGTTTGGTTTTATCGTCGTGCCATGCTTGTCAGCACCATGTGTTTCTGACGTAACAAAAGTTTGAGTTACAAATTTGTGCATACTGAAGTCGTTTAATTATTTTTGGTGTTTTATCTCGATGAGAGTTAGACACAGCACGGAAGTAACATACTTATGTTACTAACCGTTTCAAAGTTAAACCTAATCGAAAGTCACTGGTTAATGGAATTGCTTATATTTCTCAAAGCGTTAGGATACAAAACGGGCAGAAAGTAGTTCCTAAGCTGGGCTTTTAAAAGCGTTCGACCGCCCGGTCTAGCGCTCTCTACGGTGCTGCCCATGTGATCTGCTCGGCTATCCTCTTCACATCCATAGCCTGGCACTCAGCGACTCTCTTCTCGCTGGACCACTGAAGAAGCACCTGGGGACCATCTATTAAATACACTGAAAAGTAAAAAAAACTGGTACACCTGCCTAATATCGNCACTGAAGAAGCACCTGGGGACCATCTATTAAATACACTGAAAAGTAAAAAAAACTGGTACACCTGCCTAATATCATATAGGGGCCCCCCCGAGCACGCAGAAGTGCCGCAAGACGACGTGGCATGGACTCGACTGATGTCTGAAGGTACGCAGGAGGCAATTCACACCATGAATCCTGCAGAGACAGTCCACAAATCCAATCTTCGCCAATTTGAGAAAGGGTTGCACGTCTGTCACGTTTAATGATTCTCGTCAGTCGTCGTTTGTCCCGTTCTTTCACAATATTTTTTCCTGCCGCAGCGATGTCCCATCTCTCCTACGCCGACTATAACACCACGTCCAAACTCACTTAAATCTTGATAACCTGCCATTGTAGCAGCAGTAACCGATCTAGCTGCCAACAGCATCGCGTTACTCTAACTGGTTCCATACCTCTGTTATTTGCATACGCACGCCTATGGCAGTTTTTTTTGGCTCTTCGGTGTATTTCTGCGATGACCATTTGTATCGACAACTTAATTATGGCGTATGCTTATTAAATTCATATATATATAATGTGCAATAATTGGTGTCACATTTGATAGGCATTGCACATTAAGACTGTGAAAGTTTTATTGCAAGNATCGCGTTACTCTAACTGGTTCCATACCTCTGTTATTTGCATACGCACGCCTATGGCAGTTTTTTTTGGCTCTTCAGTGTATTTCTGCGATGACCATTTGTATCGACAACTTAATTATGGCGTATGCTTATTAAATTCATATATATAATGTGCAATAATTGGTGTCACATTTGATAGGCATTGCACATTAAGACTGTGAAAGTTTTATTGCAAGNATATATATAATGTGCAATAATTGGTGTCACATTTGATAGGCATTGCACATTAAGACTGTGAAAGTTTTATTGCAAGTACAATTAAAAACGCAATTACGGTAATATTTTAGTGTAAAGAGAATACCATGGCACAGCTGTCGCAAACACCAGGAGTAATGTAAGGTTAACAATAATAACTGCGTTAGTTCAAATATCTTATTTATTTATCATAAATATTTGACATTATATTAAAATTTGTCACTGAATTTAAACAAAGCGTTTGTTATTAGTGCCTTAAAATGCGCAACATTTTCTACTCTATCCTTAATAAAAAATATTTAGTACTAAGTTACCTTGGATTTTTATGCAAAATTCACAAATTGAATGTTTTAAAAAAAAGTAGGGTTGGAAAAATGTATGTAGCGCCAAAAAGTTTGGCAGTTCTAATATTATTGCTTATGAAATCAATAACCCTGTGGTTAATATTATAAAGTATACATCATGCATTTAATTAGAAACCGCAGAATATGCAAGTTCACTGCCCTATAGGCTATATTTCCCCGTTATTAATGTATTCAAGCAGGTGCCAAATGCCCATCGCCTACTTGCTAACACAGTGAAGAGTCGCGGTAGGGCTTGCGTTTTGTAGATTGTGTATAATAATGGGGCCAGAATACTACAAGAAGTGGTAAATAAGAGGTGAACCACTTACAAAAGTAACATAAATGCAGCCTATAAGTGTTTTAATAATAGCTTGTCCCAAAATGAAAGCACGAATATTTCAGGGCATCGTATATATATATATATATACACACACATATATATAGTTTTTATGTACGGTATATGTATATGATTGTACTCTCATGCAGTTCTGCACCTTTCGATGGATCTGGGCTAAATTTTGCACGGATACTTTTTAGTGCCCAGCCTAAAATACTGTGTAGGCCAAAATTGTCTCTGGGCTCCATTTGACCCCAAACTCCTACAAACACGATCATGTATCTCTCAGTCATGACTTCCATCCCTTCGCGACGCTAAATTCAATGATCCGCTAAGTACTACCTTCTAGGCAGATATGCATTCTGAACGACTGTTGTTTCGTTCTCATCTCAACATACTCTTTGGAATATTTCGTTATTTTGAGTTTGTAAATTCATCGTGGGCTTTTTTTGTGAGCTGTGTAATTTCATAACTGAGCACATTCATATCTACTTCTACGAACTCTAGGTAATCGTATTCTTGCAAAATACTCATTACTTTACATACTGCGAATGTAATACTGTACAACAGCGACAATTAGAAGTTGCAGGCTATTGCGGCAGGAACCCTAATTGAGCAACTGTTAGGTTATCGGTATTAAATAATAGGTATACTGTAAACCACCTAATGTTGTGATTTTAAAAAAAAATTATAGCTTCTTTATGTTATGATGGTTTGAAGGTTAGTTTATATTCAGTAAGGTATTAACTTACTATTCATAGAACATTTTTCATTTTTATATTATTAACAGATTAAACGGTGTCCGGGCTACACAGGTCAGTGTTAAGCTAGTAACATAAAATAGTGAAATATTGCCAATTTTGTACATATGTAGTTCAAAGGGATCGTATTTAGTAAATGCATTGTGAAGGCTGCCCGGAGCTGGCAAGGTATGTGTGCGCACTTTCTGTAGTGTG